>NBIV01000175.1:0-182819 GCA_003194525.1 Gracilariopsis chorda
TGCCTACCTGGCGTGTGACCTCCGTCCGTATGGTCGAGGCCATGGCTTCCACGAAGGTCGTGGATTCCAGGACCTGAGGAACGAGGCGAGTAATCCGTTGGTCAATCATTCCGTCAAGGACCTCTGGAACACGCGTATCCAAAAGGGACTGGACGTGCTCCTCACAGAGCCGTTTCAGCTGCGGCCAAAGGACATCTGCGAGACCCCTGGAGAGGTCTTCCCTCACATCTGGAGAAGCTTCCTGTAGGTCTTGCGTCGGCGTGGCCGGCTGGGAATTGATCCTGTTAAGGCGTGAGCGGAGACGAGCGGCCAAATTGGACTCTCTCGCAATCCGTTCAGGATTATCCACGGGGGTCAATGGACGCCCTAAAGGTTGACTGCGCGTACTCCGTCGGTCACTGCTCGCATCGGCCGCGAGGCCAATGGTTTCAGGAACCGTCGACAGTCCACTGGGGCCAGCCTGTGGCGTCCTCTGGTCATCTGGTCGGTTGTTATTTTCGGTATCCATGGGGCGGTTGCTTGTCATTACCAGTCCGTCGGTCCAAAGTCCAAAGGTAGAATCCCGTAAATTCTTCTTTCCTAAAGGTCTGTATCGAAACGTCCAAAGGGGATTCTAGGTCGGGAGACCAAATGTAGGATAGTGAGCCAAGTGGGCAAGCTCCTAATGGTCTCGTGGTAGCGTGGCAGAGCTGGGGGGTCCTAAGGTTAATGAAGCGGCGGCGACACCTCTGGTAATGTTGGCGCAATGGGGTGGCGCTGACTACGCAGTCCTACAGGTCGGAATTGCGGTAGCGATACCTTGAAGGCCAAAGGGAATTGTGAGTACCGAGTACGGGGGTGCTCAAGACTCACAAGGGTGTCTGAGTTTACTGTCCCTAGGGGAGGCGCAGCTCGAGGTGCCTAAGTATCGGCACCGAGGCGCCTCGACCCTGTGGCACTGTAAAGTGCCCTGCTCTACAGTAGCTATATCTAGTCCTATGGTTACTAATTCAATAAAACTAAATAAATTATATAAAATACAGATAGCCATCCTTGGGCCAGATACACAACGTGTATCGTCCACATGGGTCTCCAGAGTTGCGGAATCCACTGGACTTCACTATCTCACATACTGGGTGACCCCAGATACATGGGTCTCGATCACTTCATTTTGAGAAGGATAGATAACCGAAAAATCCGAATGCTGATTCCGACCCTGTGCTTCGAGCTTTCAATCGGCTTCATGCGGGCTACCAAGTTGCTGTTGAGCGGGGCATCGGAGGTTTAAAATCCAAGTTCCGTCGCTTTATCACAACTTTTCCAAATAGGCGGAGAACATTTGCAGTATTATTCAATTCCTCTGCAATCCTGACGAACTTTATTCACCGAAGCCGAATGGACTTTACGCACTTTAACGAACTTGGACAAGAAGGTAATTGGGCTACTGCAGATGAGCCAACACCTTTGCACGCTTCTTAAATTCCTCTTCCGAAATAACCCCTTCGTTCTTCAGCACTACAAGCATATCGAGGGATCGCTGAGCGTCTGCAGCTTTCAATGACTGCAATTGACCCTTCCTTAAAGCCTCCTTTCCCTGCATGTCCTTCTCGTTAACCGCATTCTGATATATAACGGCCTGTGTGAGATCCTTAGACCCAGTCTCCACAACTGCCGTCATCCTATCCATTGACTCCACAGCTGAGCGCAAAAGTTCCTTCTTCGTAGAGGACACCGAAACCAAAGAGTACGCGGCTTCAGTGGTGCCACTGGTCGTTACAACAGGACTTCCACTGCCAACGACAGCAGCCGCCACTATTCCTGTAGCTAAACTTTCGTGGAAGCCAGACATCTTTCTCCTATGAAAGGTGTCAGTCTGCTTTAGCTTCGCCAACAAATCCACGTCCTGCGGGGTAGCCTCGTCTATCCTCTTCCAACTGCAGTCTGCAACGCCAGTCTCAATGCCCTGCAAGGCACCGCGCAAAGCATCTTGAAGCGTTTGTTTTTGCGGAAGCTTTCCCAGGTCAAACACCATGCCAGCGGCTCTCGCTTGCTCCTTTTTGTCGTCAATGCAGTCTTGGCACACCTGCTTACATACCCAAGCTGGTACTTCCTGCAGCACCTTTTTACGTCCAACGCATTACTTAGCAAAATGTGCAGAATAGCTTTCAACCATAGTCACGAGAGCGTCTGCGACGACAGCACAAATTCTTTTTACACCCGGAATCGTTACCCTGCTTTTTTTGCTTCCGCATGCGTTGCTTGTCCAGAGATAAGGTGAATCCTTCCTCCAACACCTCCGTAGACGCCACTGGAGATGAGAATAAGACGTCAGTAACTCTTGAAACGAGTGCAGTTGGAGAGAAATACAACCGCGGGGGAACAGTACTAGTCGTAGCCAATTCAAGAGATTGCACCGCGTCAGGCGCAATGTGCCCAAGTACAAGCGCAAGCGTTGAAACTCTTGGCGCGACATCAGCGGGAGGACCAAGAGCACGACTGTGACGAGTCTCTAGCGCCGGAAAACTCGGGGAATTTGTAGCAGTGGTAGCAAGTTTGCCATAACGCGGCGAGCCGGGTGGGCTGGATGGAGGGGCAGCGGGCGAGATGTGTGGGCTATGAGGTGCGTTTTTTGCCATAATGGAAGTGCAAGAGCAGAAACAGTGGCTCAGATGATGTTGGGGTTTGAATTGTGGTATGCAGGATCTGGGTGTGTTGATAATAGCCGCACGGCGCAAGTCTTCCCTCGAATTGACAACAGCGAGTTTGGACAAACTCACGAGACCCCCAGTTTCAGTGCGCTTGTGAGTTTGCCAAAACTCGCGGTTTCCGGCGACCAAAAAAAAAACAAATCATTCAAAATTCGGGAAAAACACGGGACTCGCTGTACTTTGCGGCCAACTCTATTATATCGACCACGATAGTTGGGTGCGGCCGTGACCCCGATTAGTGCGCATCGCTCACTTCGAGTGCCACACAACGCAGCCGTAGCGACGTACACGTCTGCGCTCTGGCAAAATCTCAAGAATTGTGTGCTTTCCTGGTGCCACCTGTTGAGTCTTTGGTCAAAGCGTCGTACACGACGCCAGCGTAGGCCTTCGTTTTGGCGCTGTTTTAGTCTCGGAGCTGTGCCCACGTTCTTTGTCGCCACGCAACGTTCTCCGTCGATAAAAAGGTCGTGTGTCGAGCTCGGCACGTTGGTAGTACATTTATTAGGCTCTTGTTCTTTTTAAGAGATGTCGACATTGCTCTGTAGTCGAAATTCCATTGCAAGCATAGAACCGAGCTCAGGATTCGATCTATTCTGAGCATGCTAGGCCCTCGTTGTCAGGCTCTGCCTGTTGCTAGCTACAGTGATAGAGGCTGATCTCCTGAGCACTGCGTTTTGGTCCACGCCCGTTTAACTGTTCAGAAGCCATATCTTCTCGATCAGCCGCTCATTGTTAGCTTCGCTACCATGTTTTCATCATCATCTCTGGCTTCTGTAACTCGAATATGATAGATCAGCAATTCTCCAGAATTACAACTGCGATCGCTATTTAGAAACTTTTCAATCGCGTTGGCGAGGAGAACAGTTGTTTCTTCCTGAATGGTTCAACAAATAGTGTCCTTTTTCTCAAACTTGATGTTAAACGGTTCTTTGGGTCCAGTTTCTTCTTTGAAGTTTGTCATTTTCTTTATGTTACGAACCCAAATATTGATCGAGACGATTGTATCCCGAAAGACGTGCCTCTCGCCTGGCCACTTGCCTACGAGGTGCCGTCTCGCTCTGGAACTTGTGCAAAGTTTGCTTGCTGCTAGCCATCGCAACTAACCTGAGCGAGGCCCAGTCAGACTGTCACTCACAAGCTAGAGGAGACGAGACATTTGAACGTCCTGTCAATGGTTACTATGTTTTAAGCTCGCACATATTACGGTCGTCCGCGCTTAGTGGAAAAAAAAAGCTAAAAGATGAGCGATATATTATTTCCATGGCAGCGTTTTGTGAAAGAGACGCAAAAAAAAACCCGTCTAGGGTCTACAAGAGAATTGATTTGCCATGCTCGATTTCAAAAGAAATTATTTTAGGGAGCAGGGGCCAAGAGGAGAGATATGCTGGCTACGGCTTGTACGACACACAAACATGTCTTTAGATACCCCACTGCCGACACGGCGTTAATAAATATCAATCTTCGGTCTCTACCGCACGCAGCGGAAGGGAGGCAGAGGGGAAACTTGGTTCCCGTTCAACCTTGCTAAGAGCACTGACACATCGGTGCTCACACTCCCAAAAGGGCCCATGGGAAACAGCACCTGCAGCCACCCGCGAGCCGTTCTTTGGGCTCTGCGCGCGAATGCCATCGATGCAAACTTCAAACGACCTGGTGTTGCAACTTACGTCAGCAACTCCAAGCATAAACAAAAAATGATGGGCACAAAGGCTCTACCCTCTTCGTAGGCCTTGCCTTTACTCAACTAGCCCTTTTAACTACGCTGCTGTTTTCTTTATGACCTTTCGCCATCTAATTAGAAGCTTTGGTCCAGCAGCGCTCACGACCGTTGAGGCAAACTTACAATTGGAGCTGCACAACTCAACACGGCCCCATGAAGTTACCACGAGGTTTTGTAGCTTCATTCAGGAAAGTTGCAGATCTTCTTGGCCTCAACCTTCAACTTACGATCTCCCGCAGTACATAAATAGTCCTCTAGTAATCCGGGTAGGTCTTCAAAGACTATATCTAGCGGTTCCCATGTTTGGTCAATCTCGTCCGGTAATCCAAGCCATTCGACTAGAATCTGGATACAATTGCTCTGGTGTCGTATTCATTTTAGCGCTTTGGCACTCTGATAAGTTGTCTTCGAATGTTCTGCATATTCTAGAAGCTGAGGATCCACTGTTTGGTCCTCTAAAGCTGCACGATAGAATATAAGACGACGTGCGTGCACTATCTCCGTCTTGGCTTTGATGAGATCCTTAACTTCGTATACCCAGTTAGATTTTGTACCTACAATCTGACGTGGGCCTCTCCACCTGAACTGAAGCTTAGGTCCATGCTTATGTGCTTTCCGCACTAGGACAAAATCTCCAATATGAAGGTTTGTTGTGGCAACATTTGTGCGGGCGTTGTGGCGGCTGATTGACTTCTGACGCTTCGCATTGACCCCCACGCTAACATGTCGATGCATTTCGGTTAACGCCTGTTGTGTCTTGTCAATCTCAATTAACTGCCTTGCTCGCACTTCTGACATGAATGGTACAGTAAGATACCGTTCGATTGGTAGAGCCCTCAAGAGCGGCCTTGACGGCTTGTGTCCTGTGAACACTTCAAGTGGACTTCTAAATATCTTTGGATCCTTTCCGCCGCAGCCTAGACGTTTCAATGGTGCTTGGTTCAATATGCTCTGGACACATTCAGTTACTGCAGGCCAGTCCTTAGTTGACAGGCGGAATTCGTGCAGTACTGCTCGGCAAGCTCGCAATACCTCTCGACACACACGCTCCACAGATCCGTTAGCCCATGGAGAGTAAGCAGTCGTAAAATGATGTTTTGTCTTAAGCTCCTCCGCGACTCCCTGCATCAAAGTGTTCTTAAAGTGCGTACCTTGATCTGATACAAGCCAATCCATCACTCCGAAAGTCGCCACCCACGTCACGATAGCCTCTGCTGCCGAGGCACTCGTCGCGCTTGCAAAAGGCCACAACCACGTGAACGAGCTTAGATCGTCCCGTAGTATAAGTATGTACTGCTCTGCTCCGGTGCTTTCACCCATGAAAAGAAAGTCGAAATGGACTACTTCGTTCGGCCTCTCGCCATTTAATGCGGATCCCAATGGCCTTGGTACCACTTCGCCTGCTCTCGTGGCTATACATTGCAAGCAGCCACTGACGAAGTCTCGGATGTCTGCTGTCATACCATTCCATCTGAAGTTTTCACGAATAATGCTCTCTGTCGCATCCGAGCCCCTATGGCCTACGGCGCCCGCATGAGAGAGGACCAAGACCTTAAGCTTAAGCTCTGTTGCTCCTGAGGGGATCCATATCCTACCTTCATCGTGTAGCAATCCGTCAGGGCCTTCTCTTAGATGACCTGGGCGTCTTCGGTCTGCTTGTGCAGCTCGAAACTCCTCTACTCCTGGCCAGTCGATCTTGTTCGTTGGGGGAGGTATTTGCGCTGCAGTCTGTACCAAGCTACATATCCGTTTGGTCGAGAGAGCGTGGACGCGGTATCCTTTCGTCCATCTCGTCAATATATCCGCAAAGATGTTCTCCTTGCCCGGTATGTGCTCAATGGTGTACTGGAAGCGGGATAAGAACACAGCCCATCGCTGTATCTTAGCTACCACGTGTTGACCCAATGTGGGCTGTAGCGCTACCGGCGCGAACACGAACAGCAAATTCCTATGGTCGGTGAATACATGCACGGGTGCTCATCGAGGAAGAGGTAGTCGAGCTTATCGAATGTTTTCACTATGGCGTACCCCTCTTGCTCGTACGTGCTCCAGTTGGATTGGGCGTCCTTGAATGTGCCACCCAAGAACGCCAGTGGTTCATGCTCCTGGTTGACAAACGGCTTCGAGAGCGTCTCGGGCGCAGCCTAAGTCACAACCCCAGCCCAGTGGTTGTTTGAAGCATCAGTAAACACGCATATAACATTCCCTTTTCGAGGGTATGAGAGGCACACGGCGTCGCGCAGACTGTCTTGAATACTTGTAAATGCTTCGGCTTCCGTTCGGCGCCAAGACAGGTCGCGTAACGGCATGCCTTTTATCGCCCGTTTCTTTCGTTTCCCTGCCTTTGCGTACGCTTTCTCCAAGATATCATTTAGCAGAGCCACTCTTCTGTCGAAATCAGGTATGGCCGTTGCCATCCATCTACAACAGTGAATAAATTCGCACAGTTCTTCGGCTCTCTCCGGGGCATGCATGTCCCGGAGCCCTGCAATATTAGCGGGGTCCATGGTATATCCATCGCCATTAACTAATCGTCCACACCATTTGATCTCCTTGGCGAAGAACGTGCTCTTTTTCGCAGATACTAACAGTTTGTTCTCTCTGCATATTTCCAAGAAACGGCGCAGGACACGCAAGAGCGTCTCCTCATCCCCGGTGAAAATATTGAAGTCGTCTATCCAGGCCTTGAGATTAGCTCGTAGCTCCTTGAAGAGCGGCTCGACAGATGACTGGAAATGGGCCGCAGCGTTAGTTAAGCCCGGAATCACACGGGTGGACGAATACGTGCCATCCGGACAGACCACTCCGCAAGCTGTATAGGAGTCCGGATGCAGAGGCAGTTGCCAATAGCCATGCACAAAGTCGATAACTGCAAAGCATCTGCTGCCCGCGAAGTCCAGTACCTCAGAATCAAGATGCGGCATAGGCCACGCCTGCTTGATCGTTGCCGCGTTGACCGGCCGAAGATCTATGGCGCAGCGAAACTTCGCTTTAGATCCACTCTTCGGGACGAGCAGAGGCGCCGCTTGCCATTCCGCGTGCGGGTTTGGGACAAAAATTCCGAGTTCTACCAGCTTAGCGGTATATGCTTTGAGGAAGGCTCTTTGCGGCGCAGGGTATCTACGCGCTTTCACCTCCACCGGCCGCTTATCTGGATCAAGCTTGATCCTCATAGGCGGTAGTAGGGCCGGGTCGGATTTCCCCAGCCTCATTCGAAAACCTGCTTGAATTCATCCAATAAGCTGGTCAACTTTTCGGCTCCTTGCTGAGTCATGCCATTCTGCTTGGCTTCATCCACCCGCTTTTTAAGCGCCTCATCAAGCACCTGCGGGTCATCATCGCCTAGATCAATGTATACTTGAGTGTCTTCCAGACCGGCTTCGCCCTCTGTGGCTGTGCTGTGGTAGACTCCCGTTTTCATGATCGATGTGATTGTGCCTTCGGTTTCTGCACGGCGTTTCTTGGCGTCGGCTTCTAAGACTTCTGGGACGTTGATCACCCCGTCATTTTTGTCACATGCTGCCGCTATTATAGCCTTATTGTCACAACCGATAGATTGTAATATGGGGCGGCCGATGATGACGTAATCGAGATTAGCCTGCCCCACCTTCCATTCTACCGACCGAAGAAGAAGCTGTGAACCATGACGGATGCGAAGCTGGACGTCTAGAGTCGTGACCTGCGTGCATCGGATGCTTGAGTTTTGGCTGGTAGCCGTTGAGATGCCGTTGTAAATATGTGGAGGATCCAAGGTTGTAGCCTTCACAGCAGGGTTGGATTTGGCCAGACATTCAAATATACTGCTTGGCATTAGGTTCACATCAGACCCTTGATCTGCGAGGACAACTGTTTCGACAGCGCCATTACTGAAAAAGGCGCTGAACAACGAAGTGTGTGAATCAATCTGTTCAGCCGCTATACGGTTAATTTTCCCTTTTGTCATGCCTGCAGACTTATCCCTCTTTCCCTTTTTTCTGCGTGCCCTTACTTCTGCAATGTAGCGGACTTTGTCTTCGTCGGGCGTCATCTTACAATACTTAATGTAATGATGCTCGTCGCAGTCAGGGTTTAGGCACGGCGGCAAGTCCTTGCTTGACTCTTGTTGCTGCTTTCCGTGTCATTCCTAGATTCAACCTTGCGGGCACGGTTACGTTTCTTTCCTTTCTTCTTCCTCGTGACCTTTGTGCTCTTGCGCACGCCGTCATCGCTAGAGTCAGAAGAATCAGACGAACTTCCATCGTGTTGTCCGCGTTTTGGCTTATTGTTTTGTTGCTCGACTTGAAAGATTTCTGCTTCTTCAGCCAGCTCTCTCATGAAAGCACCAAAGTCTTTTCTTTCAAAGCCTTCGTCTATTCTCCACTTCATGATGTCTTTCATTCGCTTGCAAAGTATGGAGGGTTCAACGCGTTTCAAGAAAAGCTCGATAGCTATGTGGGGTTTCTTATCTGGCAGATCTTCCATGCCAGCGGCCTGCATTTTCTTCATGTAGTCAGTGTAGAGACCCCAGACACGTTCTTTAGCCCCCTTCAACGACATGTTCATCTTAACATTCTTAATGATATCCTTGATACGTTGTAAATCCTTGCCTTTGGGCTCAAAGCTTGCTTGTTTGCGAATGCAGATTTTTATCTGCTCCTCCGTAACAGCTGTAACTGAGTCGGCTTCGATCCATCCAGCTGTCAAGAACAGTTTCAAGTAGAAGTCGTTGATTGAAGCTTTGTAGGATGTTAGAGGATACTGCGCTCCCGGTTCGCGGTTCTTCTCTTCCATCTTTTTCTCATACAGTCCTCGTTCTTCGAGAAAAGAGGTGAAGTCTTTGGTGGAGACACCTTGAAGCCTTGGCGCTTCAATGCTTGACATATGGTTTGGTGGACCTTGCTGCTGTTTGAGGCAGCATGGTTCGTCGTCATGTTGATGCAACGTTGCTTGCGCAGTCCGTTCTAGAACAGTAATTACTGTTGCAACTTACGTCAGCAACTCCAAGCATAAACAAGAAAATGATGGGCACAAAGGCTCTAACCTCTTCGTAGGCCTTGCCTTTACTCAACTAGCCCTTTTAACTACGCTGCTGTTTTCTTTATGACCTTTCGCCATCTAATTAGAAGCTTTGGTCCAGCAGCGCTCACGACCGTTGAGGCAAACTTACAATTGGAGCTGCACAACTCAACACCTGGTCAAACGCCACCGGAAGACAAACTGTCCAATTTTGGGATAACCCTGCTGTATGTTCGGCACATGGATACGCTGTGACACAAGTGTTTAACTCTCATTGGATGGGTCTTATCTCTAGAATGGTACATCGTTTGGCGTTTCAGTTTCAAAACTGTTAACGGCCTCTGATTACCCTTGGTAGCTGTTTTTTGTGCTCATGCCGTAGATTCGCGAGACCCTGGTAAGCTCACAGTTCTTACAGTTCCATGCGTGAGGCCCTGGCGGCTTCAATAAGGAACACCTTCTTCCTTCTCATAAGACGTAGGTCCGTAGACATCAGTTTGGAAACAACAGTTAATACATCTCTTATATAATATACATTCCATGTAAATTATACATTACAATTGCGCTATGACTGCTACGCTGCCTCAGCAGTTTTTGCTAGTAGTCCAGCCACAGCTTTGTTAATCCTTCACTGGTCTGTCATATGTCCTCTTTGATTTGTAAAATTTTCAGTAGGGACCTTCGCTGATTTGTAGAGCAGCTTATTCTCGTACCAGGAAAACTTGTGAAATGGGATACTCAGGTAGTTCGTGTTGTCACGCTGTATTCGTATCTACATGCTTCAGAACAGCCAAATTCATTTTTTGGCTTCGTAACATAGAAGGATGACGATATGACAGTTTAATCCCGAGTAAGAAAAGCGGCAGAATCATGCTCTGGCCCACCTGCCCAGCTTGAACGTGTGTGCGTAATGCTGTGCTCTTTGCTTTCTTCTCAGTATTCGAGAATTCCCAGATGGGTAGACGGTTAACGCGATTAACTTGGAGCTGGAGAGGTGACTGAACAGAATACTAGCATTTTGAGGGATTGGCTCCATTTGCCGGAGTTACAATGGCTTACGATTTTCCGACGTTTTCTAATTACTGGCTCAGACAGCACGGTTTTAGAATTACCCAAGGGCCGATACACTACGCAACTGGGCTCGTCGTGGATAGTATGAGCAAATTTTCAAAACAGCATGGAGAATAGTGAACTTACGCTATACGCATCTTGTGCTTAACGCTCTTAAACTCCTTCTCATTACTGTTTGCCTTATAACGCTGGCATTTCAGATCAGCTCTGCAACGAGGGTTATGAAACAAGTGGTTAGGATGTAGAAGCTTTATTCTCTCTGACTGATCGATGCCTCTTCTCTCTGCTCCTTTCTCTCCAGCACGCTTATATGCAGCTCTTGTGATACTTTCACGACCCTTACCCTGAGCCCAATTAAAAGTCCATAGTACTCTACACCCAATTACACGTTCAGGCGCGTTCAGTTGCGCTTCATCTAATTAAACACTGTTGCAAGCTCGGTTCCTTTTGGCATGTGAATGTTCCTTATTTAAATATAATTGGGCGATTGTGTCAGCACTCAGACAAGCAAAGCAAGTCCACCAGCATTATTCGAAGTCCAAAACCTAGCAACAAGAGGCAGAAGTTGACCTTACTCAAGGGCACTCATGTAAGGTACAGTATGGGCAGCACCCATGGTATGATAAGTGATACATCCCTCCCCTTTCGCTGCATCAGGCAGCCCGAATTCGGAAATTCGGGCGCCTCTTTTTTTTTGCAGCTTCACGTTCCACAATTTTCCGCACAACGGTTGCAAAACGCGACAAAGAGATGACCACGTCTTGATAAGGCACACTGCGGCAACAATGGCGTCAGCATATGCATTTGTTTGTTAACCGTATGGATTTCGGTTGTTTGCGCACTACGCAGGGAGTGGGGTACTCGTGTTGGGGACATACGCGGAGATTGGCCAGAACAAAACAAAGGGCAACAGCGGTGCAGTTCATAGGCTACTAACCGAATTAAGTTACAAACCGCGATGGAGAGAAGCTGCCCTGGCGTTTGACAGAATAAGTGCCGCTCCAATCCTTGTTGTTATGACAGTCGGATACAGTACCCGGAACGTTACCGGGTAAAAGGTTTTAGCCCAACAAGTACGGTAAACATAAAAAATACTTGCATCTGCCTGTATCGTAATTTGCATCGCACTTAGCACATACTGCCAGCGTGGCCGATAAGCAACACCTTCCTGACACGATCACTATAAATCCGCAACTCAATCGGCGGCTTTCTCATCAGCCCTCCTGCATTCTCAAGAACCCTGAACTCCATTTCCATCCCAGTCTAGTTCCAAGCGATGCATCGCTCTGTCAAACACGTATCGGTGAGCTTGGTGCTGATATGCCTCGCTTTTGTAAACGCACAGCCGCCTCCTCGAAATGGACGGGGCGGAGGTTTTCTCCGACCCATCTCTCCGCCGCGTTTTCGAAGACTCCGTGGAACCACCATCTCCAACACCGACTCAGAGTGTAAGAGACAGACTGTGAGATCTCTAACAGGCCGTTGCACCTCTGCAATCGACCCTGCCTTAGGTGAAGCGCGTCGAGCTCAGTTCAGTTATTTTGACGTGGACTCACGCACATTCAACGACGAAGGTCTCAAGAGTGCCCGAGTTATTTCAAATATCGTTTCTGATCAGAACGGAGATACGAGCAATAGAAACCGCATTAATGAACTGTTCGTGTTCTTCGGACAATTCATCGACCATGATTTCGCGTCTACCCCGCTATCAGATGAGGAGGAGCCTATACAAGTACCGGATGATGATGAACATTTGAGTCAATCCAATTTGGCATTTAGACGGTCTTCGAGACAAAGGACTTCTTCGTCATCCAGGAAGGAAAGACCCATCAGCGTTCTCTCGTCAGCTCTTGACTTGTCAACCGTATACGGAACAGATTCAGAACGCAACAAATTCTTACGAGTGTCCAACTCGTGCAAGCTGAAGACGTCCTCTGGAAACTACTTGCCGTTTAATACGGGCAATTTTATCAACTCCCCGTCCACTTCCAGCCGCTTTTATTTGGCTGGTGACACACGTGCGAATGAGCATCCGATGTTGACCGTAATGCATACTTTGTTTGTGCGTGAGCACAATACTATATGTGAACGCCTGGATGAGGCCGTTCCAGATATGTCGCCTTCGGACAAGTACGAAGCCGCTCGTGCGATCAATATCGCACAATACCAGAAGATCATTTACGAAGAATGGCTACCCACAATGATTGGAAGGTCGATGGGAAGATACAGGGGCTACCAACCGGATGTGGACCCTACAATCAGCCTCGAATTCACAACTGCTGGTTTCCGCGTGGGACATACCATGGTCGGAAATGGAGTAAGCCGAATCGACTCCAGAGGAAGGAGGCTTCCCCTCATTGGCATGGAAGAAATGTTCTTCCGTGCAGGCAACTTTAAACAAGGTGACATGGAAGATTTCTTACGTGGAGCTGTAGGAACTCGTGCGCAACAAGTGGACACCATGGTCGTGGACGCTCTTCGAAACTTTTTGTTCACCAACGTGCGCTCGGAGGAAGGGATTGATCTTGTCGCGCTCAACCTACAGCGTGGAAGAGATCATAACGTGCCACATTATAACGATCTTCGTGAACGGTTTACAGGACGTAGAGCTCGCTCTTTCGGAGATGTGACACGCAATCGGGGCACTCAAGCACGTTTGAGTGAGGCGTATGACAGTGTGGATGATATCGAAGCATGGATCGGTTTGATGGCCGAGGATCCGTCTGGAAGTGCAGCAATGGGGCGCACGAACGTGGAGCTGTGGAAGAGAGAGTTCACCAGACTTCGTGACGGAGATCGCTGGTTCTATCTCGACAACGATCGTCATGGAGCCATACCGACCGAGGTTTTGGACGCGGTGCCAGGCTTGTCGCGCGATCTGTTTTCTGGACGGCCGCTGTTTGAAGATCTGCTGAAGCGGAATACAGCGCTGGAGTCGCGTGCGTTCAGCACAGTGCCCGGAGTGTTCCGTGTGTAGTGCGCAGATGGTTGCGCGTTGTTCCTTATTTTTCGCTTGAACTGGTCGCCGATACGAACAGGGGAAGGGGTTGGGTCTTTCGGCGTACAGTTCATGCTGTAACCTGTCGTACCTTTCCAAGGCATGAACGTTACCTTACACCGTTGTTGCCTTCTTTGCTGATAAGCATTAAAATTTCACTTTGTTATGGTTCCTGTTTGACACCGCTCTAACCTCAGCTGCTCCTGCTGTCACATGTTAGCAGCCCCTTAAAAAATGTTGTGGCGGTTGGTCTGCAAAGGAGTGGGAGCCTCATAGAAGTGGCCTTCCCATTTGTATAACGATCCCACTCCTTTGCAGTTCTAACCTCTTACCCTAACCCCTCAAAGTTAAGGGTTACTGTGCAGCCTGAATTTGGAGCATCATGTCTGGATACCCGTGTAAGTCAAACAGTCAAGTTTTATAATGCTACACTGTACTTGATAAATAAATATAAACGCTGACCGTCCATCGCACCACAGGTTAGATTGCTAGCGATTGCTAACCCTTTACCATATATACCGGTACTAATGTTAAGGGTTATCTTTTTCTGATTAGTCTACCTAGTGCAACGAAACAGGAAAACGAGTCGAGTTTCTCAAGCTGCTTGAATCTTGAGTTCCATGGGCACAGAAATAGTAACTGTTTCAGCATTTCATGAAAGAAAAAGAATGGAAACGAGTTAGAACACGAGATTAACTCACCATTCACATGTATCTCTGCTGTACACCTCTTTCCTTTTATAGACAGTCCAGTACGATTGGTTTGACGATGAGATGTGTGTATGTGCATTTATGTGGACTGTGGCCTTTGTTCAGAGGCAACGGATGAGCCTGTTCTACGAAAACGCCCTCTCAGCAGCTCATCTGGTCATGTGTTGACAATAGATTCGATACCGTGGATACAAGCCGATCCGCCTTCACGAGGGGTACCCGTCTTCCTTCCGCCAAAGAGGGAAGCGAAATGGACAGGCGATTGGGTCTCTCACGGAGACCAACAACCTTTCGACCTTTCGATACCGAGGCCTTGCACTTCTCGAAGAGGAGGAAACTATCGTCGCCGTGATGCTGCTCTGTATTGGCACAGAAGAAAACGGTGATCAAAATTATTGCAAATCTTACATCCGCATCTCAGTCGGCAGACACACTTCTCTTTTTGAAAGTTTAACTCATGTATGTACCTATGTAAAGTTTCTGATCAAGGCGTAATTGCTTTATTGTTTTGAGTCCCTTGCTCTCTGTTCTGCCCTTTCTCTAGCCCTGGTCGGGGGTGAGCGGGGTTTTTATAGTGCCGTGTCTTTCGAACAGAAGCCTCTCGGCAACATAATTATCTAGCTACCCTCTCCCAGAGTTCGCACTACTAGTTGCATTAACGCTAGTTATCCAACATAAACTCTATCCGAAATTGCTGTGAAAGTTTGCTGTGGCTGGAGAGGGACAATCAGATTTGCTACGGACTCGAAAAGCCTCGTTCAAGGCTTGCAAACGGCCCAACGACGCCAAACACGCCAGCTACAGGACATCTCTGAATGCATGACATTGATATCTAACTATTGCCAATGTCAAATGGTTTGGATACCAGGACACTGCGGGTTACCACAAAACGAAGCTGCCGACGAACTTGCAAACAAGAGCCTTGGTCTCCCCTTAGCGCAGCAGCTCCGGAAAGAGATCGACTTCCTGGAAGTTAAACAGAGAACCCGCGTCCGTCTTACCAGCACAGAGCCAGTAAGCGAAGTCCCAGGGACACTATCAAAGGTATTGATTCTAGGGAGGGCGCATACAGCCCTGTCGCAGATATTTACAGGTCACGTCCCGACGCTACATCCAGTCCCCACTTTTCTCAACAACAGGAAATGTTTCTGCCCGCTCGGATGTGGGCTCAACATACTTAATAGTGTAGACCATTTCGTTCTTAGATGCCGCCGAAGAGCGACGTCCCGGCGTCGAGAGCTCCCGCCTCTCCGAGAGATGCAGGGCTCTGACGCCGAATCAATAGTAAGGACATGGCCAGAAAAGCTGTTGGTGTATCTAGAGAGAGAGGGGTTCTTCTCATTGTAACCCCTACTGTAGTCTTGGAATTAGAGACGCGAGCTCATATACACACACACACAACAAAAACTCCACACGGAGGCATGTGCGCAAAAAGTCAACAGGTAGCCGCCACGTCGATTGTGTGACAAACTTCGTGGCGTGTTTCAGTGTACGGTAGCAAGGCATTGAGCATGTAGATGTTACAAAAAGGCAACAACTGGATTACACGCAACTCTGCAAACTTGCCGTGTCCAATTGCATTCCATAGTACCTTGGATGTCTACAACCCGTACCTGTCGCAGTCGAATTGCCGACCAACCGTCGTGGCCAGAAAGTAAATGGTACCGTTGTAATTGAATCCGGTCTCCGGTGGAACTGGTCATTCACAGCTGTAATCGTCAAGTCCGGCTCTCAGAAGAGTTGCATCCGATTAGAACTGCCGATTACATTTCTAGAGAAGAGGTTGACGTCTGATATATGCACTCATGGGGGTGTTGCATGGTTCTTGACATTCTAAGTTACGTAGTAGTAGCGTAGTTGCCACGCGGTGTCCCGCTCAGCTTCGCGAGCGGTTCGATTGTCAGTTGACGTTATTGAGTAGTTTGATGAGAGACAGGTAGCTTCATCCAACTGAACAGTCAATGTGTACGTCAGAGTCTTACGCAATTAAAGCCAGCGTACGTCCATAACGGGTGACAAGAACGGAGTTAGCCGATCTCTTTCTTTTCTATTTCTTACACGATAAGTCAAAAGCCTATCTGTGAACTGCCAATCGCCCATCATGCCACTTGCATCATGGCATCGTAGCACAAACTCGGCACCTGCAGGTGTAGATATGCGTGAGGAGCGAGCGAGCAGCACAATCATGAAAAGGGCAAAAGCGTGTGGACAAGAGAACGGTGCCGTTGGCACAACGGTACCTTTGGTTAACCCTTTACCACCGGTATCAGATGAGAAACTACCAACGTCGAAGCCCTTGACTCGAGAGACAAATCATCATGTTCACAGGATATCTCAAACAGCTAATGACAACAAGAAGAAAAGAGCAGATTTGGCGTTGAGAAGGATTTCATACATACTAGGAAAACATTTCATTAACATCCCAAATTCAACTTGAGCTCTCTGTGCTCATTCGAGGAGTTTTTGACAGCAATGAGTTCATCTGCTCCTCCCTAACTTACAAAGGTACCAAGGTACCTCACATTGTTCCTTCCCATTTCCATTGCCGTTGCTCTTGCTTTCAGTGTATTACTCGCATGAGAACGTTACAGGTATCGTGGGTACCTTTTGCTATTCTTTGTGGCAAGAGTTTACGGTACATGTATTTGCAACTGATTCTTTTGCCACTCCAAATACTGGTTAAACAAACCGCCAAGAACTAGTACCGTTGCAGTCGTTTTCATATCAAGTACGTACAACTTCCTGAAGCCCCTATGTTGGTCCAAACTAATTGACGAAATCCATATGTCCAAAGCCAGCCTTCAATCTGGAATAGTTCTAACTAGGTTGACGTTTGCTCGCACACAGCTGAACTATTAGCTGCAATAGCAGCAGCTACCTTCAATAATCCAATATTCTGTCTGCTTTTCTTTCCATCACCTATTGGAAGGAATAGGGGACCGCATATTAGGGGAATTTAGCCATCGAATAGATGATAAGCCTTCTAATTCTCGAAAACTAACACCGTTGCCCTGGAATTAAGGGCACGTTGTGAAAGATAAGTATTGTTATTGCTCCCGCCGCCGATAATCTTGGTACACCCAATATTGTTGTTAGTGTACTTCGATACTGCGCTTGTCTGTACATTCGCTTAGCCTAGTGTCTATCTGACCAGCGACCTCATATGAGATCAATTTTAATTACTCTAGAACTTTACCAAAACCTTAAAACTTTTCCGAAACCTTTTTCGCTTTGATCTTCTCATCATGTCTTCTACGCCGGCAGCGCTGAAGGATGTCCACAACACATCACCAACAGTCGTAGCTGTCACATCAAGCACTATCGTTAACAACATTCGTACAAAATGGCCCCGTCCACAGATCTTTGCAGAACTGTTAGAACAACTGTCAACAGCCGTGCTCGTCTGGTTACAAATGACGTTGAATGCAAACGTTACTACAGATCTTTATGGAAGTCAAAACCGATGAAAGATTCTGTCCTCAATTTTGACATTCAAAAAGTCAACAATTAAATTTTCGCTATTTTGACTGTGAGTTTTAATCTACCCAACCGATAAAAAGAAGTACGTTGACCTCTCTCTAGTTTCAAACTAGGTACCGGTGTTGCCAAAGCCGTGAATGTTGCAAAAGAGCCTATTACCCAGGTTGAACCCGTTAATACGCAAATTATCGAAGAAGTCTTTTGTGAAACCATTTTAGATGCAAGTTTTGCAGCTGTGAACAAGTTCATTAATCAAAAATATGCCTTTCCAATCAACTGTGATTCATTGTCGTGTGTGGAAAACCTGTACGACATTGAGTCCTCTGAGTGGCTGTATGCAAATGAATCAATGGAAAGTGGTTTGGCCAGCTGTAGATTTTATCTCACCGCGTCACGTTTCTCCAAATATAAGTGAAGTGTAAAGCCCTCAGGGAGGGATTCTTGGTACTTGATCGTTTTCCCGATATTATCGGTTGTGTAGTGTGTATATGAACTACGCCCCACAATGGTGGGTATGGACACGTGGGACACGGTTTTGGGCCAATTGGCGGTTGGCCACAGTAGTGGATGTTGCCACGAAATGTGGAGTACTTTAGTTAATATTATTTATTATTTTAACACCCATTTCTGGGAAGCTAGTACTTAGTGCGACGGCGCACTGCCGTCGCACCAGTAAACCTTCCCCAACAAGGGACCCCAACCTGGGGAATTGGCTCTAGTTGTTGCCGCTTGCGCGCGTGCTCTACTCTTTCTTGGAGGGAAACGCCGTAAACCACGGGACATCTAACCCCCTTGCACATCTAAAGAAGCCCATCCTTGGGAGTATAATTGTTCCAATCATGTTGGTGTTTCGCCCTGTATAGGGAGTCCTGTCCACCGGCATTGCCGTATCTGTTCGTCGCTCTCGCGACCCACTTCTTCCTTCCTTCCTCCTCTTCGCGCTTCCTTCTTCCCCTTTTTTTAGGGTAGCACCTCCCGCTATCCGCGGCCCTCGTGTGCGCATCCGCTCACACACCCCCACTTACGTGGAAACATACCTCTACTGAGGATCACACCCCGCTCACGCGGATACCGATTCTTCGCCTTCACCTCCCTGCGCGAGTCGCGACAGGTGTCCCTGGTCTTACAAACTGGCTTCGCCGTGACACCTCTGGGAGGGCTCTACCCAACTGGGTTCACCTCGTGAGAGGAAGATCCCGAACGTCTTTCGGTGTTTTTCCCCTTTGGGGCATTGCACCACAAAGTGGTCTTCCGACCTAGAATCGGTTTTTGTTTCCCCTCTTACGAGGTTTGTCTTCATTCGCCGGAAGTTCCGTGATCGTTTCCCGTCGTAACGGTATTTTATCATGTCGAGAAATCCCTCCGATGCGGAGCCAGTGGTTACGCGTAGTCGCTCCCGCGACAACGCGGACACTTCCGAAGTTCGGTTCGTACCCCGTATCCCTATACGGACAAGTTCCAGCCGTACTGGCGCCGCCTCATCGCGGAATGATACCCCCGACCGGGAACCCCGGAACCTCCTTTTGCCCTCGTTATCACCCCCGCAGGGGAATGCAGCATCGACTCCGGCTGTTGCCGCAGTGCTCCAGGCACGCCGGCCTGCTCCCGCTGTCGCGGCTTCAAGCCCCCGTGGAACGGGCGATAACACCCCCCAAGGGACTTCCCTGGAATCCCAGGTCCGCGCT
Organism: Gracilariopsis chorda; assembly: GCA_003194525.1. Classification (NCBI taxonomy): domain Eukaryota; phylum Rhodophyta; class Florideophyceae; order Gracilariales; family Gracilariaceae; genus Gracilariopsis; species Gracilariopsis chorda. The sequence goes on from NBIV01000175.1 coordinate 19,347, forward strand.
CTGTGGACCGCCCACGACACCCTTGTAGGGGAACTAAAATCTTTCCAAGAGGTGGTCTTGGCAACCCCCGTAAAGGAGGTCGCCGAGGAACTCCGTATTTTATAGTCTGACGTCAACTCCGTGTTGGAGAGTTTGGGACAACCCGCCACCTTCATCGAAGGAGTTGAAGCCCGATTTGATCGGATTGGTGCCCCCCTCGAGACGCTGGAGCAGTTCATCCTCATGGACAAACCATCCCCGGATGATCCGGTAAACGAGGCATCGCACAAAGACCAGCTTGCTGGGAAGAAGAAACGCCGTCATTGACGGAAACACCACCGAAAATATTCGGACTCCGATTCTTCGACATCGTCGGACTCATCCCGAAACCATTCGGTTAGCTCGAGCTCCTCGGACTCCGACTCGGAGGACGAGAAGCGAGGCTACTCCTCCCGCTCGAAGCGGTCATCGGCCACTGAAGGTGTGGTCCGAACCCGCCAGAAGGGGAGAAGACACCCCGGTCTCCGGGAATTGAAACCGACAAACCCGGATTACCGGAAGCTTTTATCATACCGGTACTACCGGCTCGAAGACCCGTCACTTGGACGTACGCCCCGTGGTACGGGAACGGTGCGAGAATGCATTAAGCGAATGCAGCTCTCGCTCCGCAACCAGTATTTTACTGGAGAGGACCCAGTCCTAGTACTGGATTTCCTATCCCGCTTTGTAGCGGAGGCCGATATCCTCGGTATGAATGAGGGACAAGCCTATTTGGCTTTACCGTATTTCTTACGGGGAATGGCGGAGGACCAATACAACTCTGTCAGAGGATCTTCTCGTGCCTCCGAGGGAGGAGTTACTTGCTGGCCGGAGGCTGTGCAGTATCTTCTGCGCTCTTACGCCACAAACACCGCTATTCAGCAGGCTATCCTCGCTTTGCGAGATACACGCCAGCGTGCTGGCGAGACCGAGACCGATTACTCGGTGCGCCTTAACAAGGCTTTCCACAGATGTGGTAACGTATACCCCGCTGGGGAGCGCAGTACCATGTTCATCGATGGTCTTGACCCGACAATCCGGAGTTTAGTTACCCGTTATCGGGAGGACAAGCGGAGGATCACCTATCTCGAGCTGGTCCAACACGCCCGAGCGGAAGGGGATGCACTTCGTGTAAGAACTCCGAACAATCGGTCTAAATCCGCCAAGGCGTTGTTGCTAGAAAGCGAAGCTTCCTCACTCCCGCTCACTGCGGATGGGAACCCTGGACAGGGATTTGATACCGTGCATTTGGTTCAGGATGATGGTGTGTCGATACCCACCAGTGATTTACCGTCAACGACGGAGATGACCCGTGATACGGGAACGGAAGACCCCGTTTTGTACGGTGGTAACAGTCGGGTTCAACCCCAACGACTCCCGTTTTCAAACGGTCAATCCCGTTATCAACGGCCTGGATGGACTGACACCCGCCCTGCGGTTCGCTTCTCCGATACTCGGAATAATAATCCGCGTGTCGCGGTATTGGCTCTCATTTGCCACCTGTGCTATGCCCATGGCCATACCTCCCCTCAGTGTATTTTTTCACCTGAAGGATATGGCCAAGGTGGTGGCAAATTATGAGGCCCTCACTTCAGAGGAGAAACGTTCCGTCCCGACGGCTTCCTACCTCCGTGCTAAAACAGACTTTTCCCATGCCCTACGACAGACCCCGCGTGCGCGGCAAGCTTCATACACCCCGATTCGGGAGATCACGCAACCATCCGTTGCAACCCCCGCTTATGCGGATAGAAACCCCCGTCAACGGGATGAAGCACTCGTTGTCGAGGAAACCAACCCACCGCCGAAGTCGGAAAACTAACTGAGGGAGTCTCCCCTTTGGGAGAGGCGTCCTCAAGAACGAGGCTGTTGGCGTCCGAGGCGTCCTCGCCTCGCTCCCCGGTGAAAGTCCTCTCGAGGAAACACAACGCTGACGCCGACTCTGCGCACCTCGGTGTGTTGCGTCGCCCGTGGATACGGAGTAAAAATCCCCAGATTCCCGGTAGAGTCTTGGTCTTGACCAAACGCAATTATAAGGTGTATGCCGACCTTGGCCTTGACCCCCAGTTTACGGTGAGGTTTCTCACCGTTCTAGATACAGGTGCAGGCCCCAACTTTGTTGTGGAATCATTGTTACCCCCGCTTTTGCGGTCTTGTATCCGCTCTGACGCGGTCCCCAACATTTCGGATGCCAACAACAATCCGTTACAAACCGTGGGCACAGTGGACCTCGTCGTGAGACTTGGTACCTCTGTGGTGAAGTTGGACTTCATCGTTTGCCGTTCATTGGCAGCACCAGTTAAACTGGGATGTGATTACTGCGACAGATTTGTCGACGCAATCAGGCCCCGCCTCAGGCGTGTAGAACTTGACGACGGATCGTCGGTTCCGATTGTTCGCCGCCCCCTAAAGCGGTCCTCTCGGAAACAAGTTCCGCTCCCTGCTGCGCAGGAACCACCGCCCGCGTCCCACGAGTCCACCAAGCTCCGCGTCGCTGCCTCGGTTTCTATACCGCCTGAGTCCCAAGTCTGGGTGCAGGTAAATTCCCGTCAACACGGTCTTCGGGTTATACAACCCCTCGCCTCGTTGTACGAGAAATCCCAGCTGGCGCTGGCTAATGGAATTGTCTCCATTTCCCCGGATGTTCCTTTGCGGATATTGGTTGCCAACCTTGGCAAACACCCCCAGTATCTGGTAAAACACCAAGTAATTGGGAGTGTAACCCCCCATCCTATGGGAATGCTGCCAACGAAGATGACAGCCGCCGATGTACTCGGAGTTACCACCTCTTCTGAGGAGTTCGCCCCACCTTCCGAAGACGTCAAGTCTAAGGAGGGGGAGGAAATCGCTACTTCAGCGTCGAACATACCGAGTAACTCGGAATTGCGAACCACACCTGTTCCACAGGACAATGCTCTATCGAGCAACGACCGGATTGATCCGGAAAAAGCACTTGAAGCGCTGTACTTCAGCCACGTGCCAGAGTCGCACCGCGACAAACTCCGTACCATGTTACGGGAATTCACCACAATGTGGGATGGCTCGCTTGGCGAGATTAACGAAACGGAACACCGGATCGATTTAATTCCCCGGTGCGCGACCGGTTGCACAACGCCCTTACAGGGCAGGTCCGAAAGCTCGGGAAGAGGAGCAGTCCCAAGTGGACAAGATGCTCCGCGCAGGTGTGATTGAGCCCGCTCAATCACCCTGGGCATCCCCAGTTGTACTGGCTTTAAAGGCCGACGGAACCTGGAGGTTCTGTGTCGACTACCGCCGGCTCAATGCCGTGACTGTTAGGGACACGTACCCTATCCCTCGTATCGACGAGTGTATTGACTCCCTTGGAGACGCCACCGTGTTCACGGCCCTTGATGCCAATTGGGGATATTGGCAAGTACCTTTCAGACAGGAGGATCGCGACAAAACCGCATTCACCTGCCACGCAGGAACGTACCGCTTCAAGCGGATGCCCTTTGGGTTAACCAACGCCTCCGCCACCTTTCAGCGTGCAGTAGATATTCTACTCAACCGCTTTAAGTGGCGGAGTTGTCTGGTCTACCTTGATGATATTATCATCTTCTCCAACTCGTTGGACGACCATCTCACTCACGTCCGAGACGTGCTGACCGTACTCTGCGATGCGGGAATTACCCTCAAGTTGAGGAAATGCGAGTTTTTCACAGATACTGTGAAGTATCTGGGTCACATTATCCGTCCTGGACGGTTAGCGATCGAGAAAGCTCGAGTCAAATCCCTCGTTGAGGCGAAAGAACCCCGTACTCAAACGGAACTGCGCTCCTTTTTGGGGCTGGTCAACGTCTATCGACGGTTCATCCCGAACTTTTCGGACACCGCGGCGCCCCTAAACGCGTTGTTGCGAAAGGGGAACCCCCCAAAACTGGGAACAATTACGCCGGAGCAATCGGAAGCTTTTAACTCCTTGAAGGAGGCTGTCACATCAGCACCAATCCTACATCTCCCAAAACTTGGGTTGCCATACTCCGTAGATACGGACTCGAGCGACTACCAAGTCTGGTGTGCTCTTTTTCAAACCACCCCCGAGGGGAACGACACCCAATCGGTTATTGGTCGCGCTCGCTCAATGTTCATGAGCGGAACTACTCCGTATCGGAGAAAGAGTGCCTTGCCGTCGTATGGGCGATGACCACTCTGCGCCCCTACCTTATGGGAGTTCACTTCACCGTGTACACGGATCATTCCTCATTGAGGTGGTTAATGAATATCTCCGACCCGTCGGGACGCCTCATGCGCTGGAGACTCCGCCTCGCGGAATATGACTTTCAAGTCATTTATAAAAAGGGCGCGCAGAACACCCAGGCCGACGCTTTGTCGCGGTTACCCACAAGTGGGGAAGCAATCCCAACGGAGGATGATGAAGTCCCATGTTTCATGGCCATAGACCCGGATGATCCGGAATGTGCCGTCGAGGCTGGGCCAGAAAACTGGGACGGGGATGCTGATTTTGACGAACTACTCGCATCGCGAGATGAATCTGAGAACCCGTTACCGGGAAACTTTGTACCGGTATCACCGGAAGAAATGATCCGAGAACAATTCGGCGACCCATTCTGTACGAGGACTCGTGCCCGTATAAACGGTGGTGAAGATCTCCCTTTCGGGATAAACGACAAAGGCTACCTCGTAAGGAAGGTCGAAGCCCGCCCACAGATTGTGGTACCTCATTCCCTGCAGTCGCGGGTGTTACATCTATCACACTACGCCCCCATTGGAGGTCACCCAGGTGGGAGGAAACTCTACCTGACCCTGCGAAGGGATTTCTATTGGCCCGCCATGGCGGTGGATTGTTACGCAACCGTGCGGTTTTGTAGCGAATGCGCGAAGAATCGCGTCAAACTCGGCAAAAATGCGAAGAAGATGAAACTATTCCCCGCACGGGCGCCGCTCGAGTTTATCGCGATCGATATTCTCGGACCACTACTCACCACGAAACGTGGAAACAAGTTTCTACTTGTCATTACCGACCGCTTTTCTAAGCTGGTACGGACTGTCCCTCTTCGGAGGATAACCGCTCTCACGGTGGCCCGGGCTCTGGTGACGCACTGGATTTTCGTCTACGGTCCCCCTGTGGAGGTGCTCTCCGATAACGGGAAACAGTTCGTGAGCAAATTCTTCCAGGATGTTTGTCGCATCCTGGATGTCAAGAACTTGTTCACGACTACCTACCACCCCCAGTGTAATTGGCAAGTTGAACGGTTTAACCGGACGTTACTCGCGGCGTTACGTTCCTACGTCGCAGACCACCCAAAGAACTGGGACATGTACGCTGATGCGGTAACCTACGCGTACAATACGCAGGTACACCGGACTACCGGAGTTTCGCCATTCGAGTTGGTTCTATCTAGAACACCCCCGCCTGTGGCGCTGGAACCCCAAGCTACCTTGGACAATTTCCCATCTGTGGGTATCTACCGGCAGCAATGGAAGCAATGGCTTTCCAAGCTGGTCCCCGCTACGTGGATGTCAATGGCACGGGCCCAAGCCGCTTACAAGCGGGATTTTGACGCTCGCTTGCGAGGAAAGACCCCCCCGATTCGGGCAAATAACTACGTCTTCATCAGGAAGGAGTACTACAACCCGGAACGGGAGAAGCGTCACAAACTCTCGCCTGTGGCGGACGGACCCTTCAAGGCCATCTCTGTTAATGCCGAAACTGTCGTTGTAGAGATAGGTGGAGCACACGAGCAGATCTCCCGCGATCGTGTCGTACTCGCCCCCCCTCCCTCCTCAGAGGTAATCCTGGATTCAGAACATCCCGTTTCTACGGACTCTGCAACACCGGAATCCTCCGGGAGTACTAGGCCTACGGTACTACCACACCCCAGCCGGGGACTCTCAGACCTACCGACCCTGTCCGACTCACCGGCTCAGCCGGGTAATTCGGGCCTCTCAGCGCCCGCCCCACTGGCGCGCATTTATACCCGCCAGGCGGGGAATGTTATCCCTTATCCCACCGCTCCGTCTAAGAAGGGGGAGGAGAACACTCGTTTTCGAGGAACGATATCGCCAACGCAACGGGAAGTTGAAACGCAGCTACCGCACACCACTGTCAGGGAAGGATCCCCGTTACGGGAGTACGGCGACGATCGCCCTCAATCCCCTGAGCAGGGCGATGCCTCGAAGCCGCCGTTGGCGGAAGTCCCCGCGGAAGCGGTTCAATCAGGTCGATCAGACCCGCGCCTTGCGGAGAAGAGGCGCCCAGATACACCAGCGCCGCTGGGAAATCCCCACACCCAACCTGGGGAAAAAGGCAGCCAGGCCGGAGCCGAAGCTTCAGGCTCTGGCCTGCAAGCGCCGGAAACGCCTCCCGTCGTCGACGGAATTGAAGCCCCCGTTCCGGGGAATAATTTGCGCCACCTCCCGCAACGCTGCGGGGAAGAACCGAGGAACTCGGAAAAGCGCACGCCATCGCACGCTCGAAACCGGTCATACCGGACGCTGCTCCTCCGCGTGGAGACGGTGCTCCGCACTTTGCGGCCAAGCCCCTGAAAAGGGTGTCATCGGCACCTGCCCGGCACCCCCCAAAGGGGAATTTTGACCAAAATACCGGTGTACCGGAGTTAGCCCAGGCAACCCGTCAGTAGCCGGGGACACCACGGCATCGCCGGAGCGTATGGTGCAGAGCGCTCGTGCGCCTGGCAGGGAGGCGGTTTGCCACCCAATCACCGTGTCGCACGCGACCCCCCAGGTGATTGTGGAAATGCCGATACCGCAGGAGCGGTCATCTTCCCGCAAACTCGCGGTTACTCGCGGTTCGTGAGCTCAACCGCGAAGGCGGAGCCCAAGTCCCCCGCCGACTGGCGGTTCGCCCGCAATACCGCGAAAGCGGAAATGAACCTGCCCCAATGGGGAATGACTTGCCGATGAAAACCGGGGCACCACACACCCTCTTGAGGTATATCTTCCCGCATGAGCAGCGGCCTCTATCACAGCGCACGGCAACGCCGGAGTTATCGCCGAACACCCTGCTAAGGGACATTATACCGCACAGCGGGCAGCCCCCGCAAGGGAGTACAACCACCACCCGGCACGGCCGGCAGGTCTACGAACGAGAGTTCGTAGTAGACCGACTTGTCGGACACACCTGGGACCAGGATGGAATTCTACAATACCGCGTCCGCTGGTACGGGTACGACCCCAGTGGGGATACGTGGGAGCCAATTGAACACCTCCCACGGTCGCAGGTCCTGCGATACCACCGTCAAACGGGAACTGCAGCCCCAGCCACGCTGATTAATGCCCAAGTTGGGTAACGTTGCCGCGCGAGCGGAGAGCGATAGGAAAGGATAACAAGGCAAGTTCCGTCGAAGACGGGGAACTCAACCGAGAAGCACCGTTGTAAACGGGAAAGTTTATTCAGGGGAGCAGCTAGCTCCCCACAATACTACACTACACTAACTGGGATAGCCAGGGAAAGATGAACCAGGAAACTGGACTAGAGGTTTCAATCACCCCCATTGTCCGGGGCGTAACCACCAGCGAGGCGGTAGGCCAACGCGTCCGCCATGGTGGTGACATCCCCCGATACCTTGGCAGCGCAAAGACCGGCACCCCGGAGAAAAAGTGCGATGATCTCGTTTTCATTCGCCGTCACCCCGCTGGGGATAGAAGGTCCAGCACTTGCCGCCAAAGGGTCAGCAGCCGGCTCGGCCGGAGATACCCCCTCTGGGAAAGCTTCCGCGCTAGCGCCGGTTTCCTCTACGTCCATCTCCCTGGGTTCTTCCGGTTCGTTATCGACCATTGGGTCATCCCCGCCGTATGCGCGGTAGTAGTCTTCAGAATCTACGTACCCAACAGGGTGGTCTTCCGGCACATGCCGGGGCGTATCGCGAAGCTTGCGCGCCTTCTCGGAGGAAATTTCCCGGAACTCCCAGCGGTCGAAGTAGATAAAATCCCCCGCAAGGGCGGTGTCTCTACCCAGTCCCGGACCACCGGTGTTACCGCTGCCGCCATCCAGACGACCGCTTTGCTCCAGTGGGACCTCACTCCAGCTAACGCTGTCGATGTACCCAAGTAATTGTAGGACCTCTTCATTGTTGGCCTGGCCCCGGAGGGGGATGCGAAGATCCAGGTTTCGGATCGCTGCCCGCACACGCGGTTGAAGGAACCAGAGACGATACTGGTCGTACGCCTCGTTGAGGATATAAGCCGCAGTGCGGGCCGCCCACTCCGTAACCACTACGGACCACAACCCCGACCGCGGATCATGCATGAGCAGCGAACCGAGGTACGTAAGTACCGGCGGGAGTTCTATGTAGCACCCCAGGCAGGCTTCGTGGAAGCGCCACCATTCGGGGAGTGCTACATATCGACCTAGTCGGTGAGGCGGCGCAATCCGCTCTATCTCCACGTTCTGGTACGGGATGAAATACCCGAATCGGGATCGCCAACGCCGCTCGTAGTGGATGAAGTTTTGGAGAAAGTTGGAGCGTTATTGCCGGGGAAGGTACCTGAACTCCGCCCGAATAATCGGTCGCTCCCAACAAAGGGCTTCTTGCCGCGCTGCGGGGAAATTCCTCCAAGCGAGGGTCTCGAGGCGGAACAGGTTCTCGCCGTACCCAATCTCGCCGCGAGTGCGGAAGTAGCTAACGTCGAAGGCAAGCTCCGGTGGGACCGGTACATCGAATGGAGCCCGGCTCTGCCGTTGGTACGCCATGCGCGTCAACGCGTTCTGCGCCGCAGCGACGGTCTCGCCCGAATTTCTTCGGAGGTGGTGACGCGGAATTGCAATCCGGTGACGCCAATCCCACGATGTGGTGACTGCTCTGGGCAGATCCCCAGGAAGGGTGTCTGAGCCATCCACATAAGCGGTGACCAACCCCTCATTGAGGACAGCGACCGGGTGAAACCACGGGGCAAGGCGCAGGCGCGACGCGTGACTCCGATTCATCGGGTTGAGCCCCACCAGGGTGTTGTAGGTTGGCCAGTTGGACACTGGAGTTGTTCCGGAGGACACCACTGAAGGTGGTAGTGCGAAGGGATGGTCGGCTGCAGCAGCCATATTCCCCGGTTGTACCGGATGTCGATCGCCCTGAGGCAGGGGAACTGACCGGAAACCGGTGGTTTATCGCCCAAGAAGTCTCGGAGGTTGGCTGTGGTTGTTGATGTTGTTGTCGTCGTTCATTTCTCCCTTGTCGAGGGTGGCTGTTGTTGTCGTTTGTGCGCTTGGTGACTCTGATGCAGAGAGATTTACCGGAGAACCGGAGACAGAGCACGCGCTTTTATCACCCATTTTCGTCTGGGAATCCTCCGCGTCCGCGGTCGTTTTCCCGTCTTAGGGGGGGATATGAAGTGCAACGCCCTCAGGGAGGGATTCTAGGTACTTGATCGTTTTCCCGATATTATCGGATGTGCAGTGTGTATATGAACTACGCCTGGGTAGGGACACGTGGGACAAGGTTTTGGGCCAATTGGCGGTTGGCCACAGTAGTGGATGTTGCCACGAAATGTGGAGTATTTTAGTTGATTTTATTTATTATTTTCACACCCATTTCTGGGAAGCTAGTACTTATTGCGACGGCGCACTGCCGTCGCATCAGTAAACCTTCCCCAACAAGGGACCCCAACCTGGAGAATTGGATCTAGTTGTTACCGCTTGCGCGCGTACTCTACTCCTCCTTGGAGGGAAACGCCGTAAACCACGGGACATCTAACCCCCTTGCACATCTAAAGAGGCCCATCCTTGGGAATATAATTGTTCCAATCACATTGGTGTTTCGCCCTGTATAGGGAGTCCTGTCCACCGGCATTGCCGTATTCGTTCGTCGCTCTCGCGAATCACCTTCGCCCACTCGCCCTCTTTTCCCTTCACTCTTCTCTTTTTTCCCTTTCAGGGTAGTACATCCAGCTACCCGCGGCCCTTCCTGTGTGCACCCGTTCACGCATCCCCAATTACGTGGAGACATACCTCTACTGAGGATCAGACCCCGCTCACGCAGATACCGATTCTTCGCCTTCACCTCCCTGCGCAAGTCGCGACAGGTGTCCCTGGTCTTACAAACCGGCTTCGCCGTGACACCTCTGGGAGGGCTCTACCCAACTGGGTTCACCTCGTGAGAGGAAGATCCCGAACGTCTTTCGGTTTTTTTCCACTTTTGGGCATTGCACCACATTCATCAGCCAATTGGCAATAGAATTGGTGCGGAATCTTCACGTTTCTGGTTCCATTTGCGGCTTTGTACAACTTCTATGCGTCAACAATACAAATCACTAAAAGAGAGCAACTCACTCGAAATGACCACTCTTTCACTTCACTTTTCTTCTCCAGATTCATATAATCTTGTCTGCATATGTTATGGCGAGCTACCGTTGAAAATTGTTTGTAATACGCTTCACACCCTTCGGGAATTGCGACCTTCAATTCCACTTTCTTAGAAATATTTCCCTCCCGCCTCCACTTTTCTCGAATAATAAAAGAACCAGGATTAACCATGCCAGAGGTTGATACGAAATATCTTCTTCCTCTGTCCATCTTCATTGTAGCCATTATATCATTATTGATAATGCTTCCTTTTGATAGCATAGATACAAAATCTCCCCTGTCCGATAGAGTAGTTTCGGAGAGATGTGTCATAAGATATTCAAGAGTAGCATTTTTAAATACTCCAGTGAACCGCAAACCTTTCTCCAGTAATGCTTTCGCGGTACTGCCAGACGCAAAAAGGAATCCGCAAATACGAACCTTCCTGATCCAAACCATGGTTGCACTAAGCGAAGTAAGACTGCCGTTCCATGGGCGCTATCAGAATCAAAAACTTGTTCTGGAAGATTTGCACCCATACTGAGCTCAATGTTCAGCATTATGCCACTTCGTGCACAACATACGACTTTCATTTCAAGACCATTTTCTGGCTTTCTATCTAATGCCATACTGTGTGGAAGCCCGACATCAATCCAATGACTGCCTAATCAGTACCAATGTAGCATTTCTTCTTCAATACATAAGGCATGTGATGTCGTGACAAAAGAACAACAATGGTCATTGATTGCCTTCACAATATCAGCTACGAACGACCATCGCGCGATTCCCTGCTCTTCAGGTACACCCTTTTCGCTGAAGCATATTGAACTTTTAATCATTTCAAATCTTTTCCGTAACTTCGCAAGACCAATATTTGGCTGAGAAATAAACTTAGAAAAAGGCTCGAGGTTCCAAAGATCGCGTCTGTTACAGAACTCAATGCGAGTCATGAGGATAAGAATTCCAAAGAATTTGAGCAATTCTCCTTCTGAAGTCCTCCGAACGTCTTTGCTTTCTAACGGAATATTTTTTCTGTTGACTATAAACTGCAAATTTTGCAAAGAGAACATCCAAAGGAAGAAATCTAATGCACTTATTGTGGTGCAATGCCCCAAAGGTGAAAAACACCGAAAGACGTTCGGGATTTTCCTCTCACGAGGTGAACCCAGTTGGGTAGAGCCCTCCCAGAGGTGTCACGGCGAAGCCGGTTTGTAAGACCAGGGACACCTGTCGCGACTCGCGCAGGGAGGTGAAGGCGAAGAATCGGTATCCGCGTGAGCGGGGTGTGATCCTCAGTAGAGGTATGTTTCCACGTAAGTGGGGGTGTGTGAGCGGATGCGCACACGAGGGCCGCGGATAGCGGGAGGTGCTACCCTAAAAAAAGGGGAAGAAGGAAGGGCGAAGAGGAGGAAGGAAGCACGAACTGGGTCGCGAGAGCGACGAACAGATACGGCAGTGCCGGTGGACAGGACTCCCTATACAGGGCGAAACACCAATATGATTGGAACAATTATACTCCCAAGGATGGGCTTCTTTAGATATGCAAGGAGGTTAGATGTCCCGTGGTTTACGGCATTTCCCTCCAAGGAGGAGTAGAGTACGCGCGCAAGCGGTAACAACTAGAGCGAATTCCCCAGGTTGGGGTCCCTTGTTGGGGAAGGTTTACTGATGCGACGGCAGTGCGCCGTCACAATAAGTACTAGCTTCCCAGAAATGGGTGTGAAAATAATAAATAAAATCAACTAAAATACTCCACATTTCGTGGCAACATCCACTACTGTGGCCAACCGCCAATTGACCCAAAACCTTGTCCCACGTGTCCCTACCCAGGCGTAGTTCATATACACACTGCACATCCGATAATATCGGGAAAACGATCAAGTACCTAGAATCCCTCCCTGAGGGCGTTGCACTTCATATCCCCCCTAAGACGGGAAAACGACCGCGGACGCGGAGGATTCCCAGACGAAAATGGGTGATAAAAGCGCGTGCTCTGTCTCCGGTTCTCCGGTAAATCCCTCTGCATCAGAGTCACCAAGCGCACAAACGACAACAACAGCCACCCTCGACAGGGGAGAAATGAACGACGACAACAACATCAACAACCACAGCCAACCTCCGAGACTTCTCGGGCGATAAACCACCGGTTTCCGGTCAGTTCTCCTGCCTCAGGGCGATCGACATCCGGTACAACCGGGGAATATGGCTGCTGCAGCCGACCATCCCTTCGCACTACCACCTTCAGTGGTGTCCTCCGGAACAACTCCAGTGTCCAACTGGCCAACCTACAACACCCTGGTGGGGCTCAACCCGATGAATCGGAGTCACGCGTCGCGCCTGCGCCTTGCCCCGTGGTTTCACCCGGTCGCTGTCCTCAATGAGGGGTTGGTCACCGCTTATGCGGATGGCTCAGACACCCTTCCTGGGGATCTGCCCAGAGCAGTCACCACATCGTGGGATTGGCGTCACCGGATTGCAATTCCGCGTCACCACCTCCGAAGAAATTCGGGCGAGACCGTCGCTGCGGCGCAGAACGCGTTGACGCGCATGGCGTACCAACGGCAGAGCCGGGCTCCATTCGATGTACCGGTCCCACCGGAGCTTGGCTTCGACGTTAGCTACTTCCGCACTCGCGGCGAGATTGGGTACGGCGAGAACCTGTTCCGCCTCGAGACCCTCGCTTGGAGGAATTTCCCCGCAGCGCGGCAAGAAGCCCTTTGTTGGGAGCGACCGATTATTCGGGCGGAGTTCAGGTACCTTCCCCGGCAATAACGGTCCAACTTTCTCCAAAACTTCATCCACTACGAGCGGCGTTGGCGATCCCGATTCGGGTATTTCATCCCGTACCAGAACGTGGAGATAGAGCGGATTGCGCCGCCTCACCGACTAGGTCGATATGTAGCACTCCCCGAATGGTGGCGCTTCCACGAAGCCTGCCGGGGGTGCTACATAGAACTCCCGCCGGTACTTACGTACCTCGGTTCGCTGCTCATGCATGATCCGCGGTCGGGGTTGTGGTCCGTAGTGGTTACGGAGTGGGCGGCCCGCACTGCGGCTTATATCATCAACGAGGCGTACGACCAGTATCGTCTCTGGTTCCTTCAACCGCGTGTGCGGGCAGCGATCCGAAACCTGGATCTTCGCATCCCCCTCCGGGGCCAGGCCAACAATGAAGAGGTCCTCCAATTACTTGGGTACATCGACAGCGTTAGCTGGAGTGAGGTCCCGCTGGAGCAAAGCGGTCGTCTGGATGGTGGCGGCGGTAACACCGGTGGTCCGGGACTGGGTAGAAACACCGCCCTTGCGGGGGATTTTATCTACTTCGACCGCTGGAAGTTCCGGGAAATTTCCTCCGAGGAAGCGCGTGAGCTTCGCGATACGCCCCGGCATGTGCCGGAAGACCACCCTGTTGGGTACGTAGATTCTGACGACTACTACCGCGCATACGGCGGGGATGACCCAATGGTCGATAACGAACCGGAAGAACCCAGGGAGATGGACGTAGAGGAAACCGGCGCTAGCGCGGAAGCTTTCCCAGAGGGGGTATCTCCGGCCGAGCCGGCTGCTGACCCTTTGGCGGCAAGTGCTGGACCTTCTATCCCCAGCGGGGTGACGGCGAATGAAAACGAGATCATCGCACGTTTTCTCCGGGGTGCCGGTCTTTGCGCTGCCAAGGTATCGGGGGATGTCACCACCATGGCGGACGCGTTGGCCTACCGCCTCGCTGGTGGTTACGCCCCGGACAATGGGGGTGAGTGAAACCTCTAGTCCAGTTTCCTGGTTCATCTTTCCCTGGCTATCCCAGTTAGTGTAGTGTAGTATTGTGGGGAGCTAGCTGCTCCCCTGAATAAACTTTCCCGTTTACAACGGTGCTTCTCGGTTGAGTTCCCCGTCTTCGACGGACCTTGCCTTGTTATCCTTTCCTATCGCTCTCCGCTCGCGCGGCAACGTTACCCAACTTGGGCATTAACCAGCGTGGCTGGGGCTGCAGTTCCCGTTTGACGGTGGTATCGCAGGACCTGCGACCGTGGGAGGTGTTCAATTGGCTCCCACGTATCCCCACTGGGGTCGTACCCGTACCAGCGGACGCGGTATTGTAGAATACCATCCTGGTCCCAGGTGTGTCCGACAAGTCGGTCTACTACGAACTCTCGTTCGTAGACCTGCCGGCCGTGCCGGGTGGTGGTTGTACTCCCTTGCAGGGGCTGCCCGCTGTGCGGTATAATGTCCCTTAGCAGGGTGTTCGGCGATAACTCCGGCGTTGCCGTGCGCTGTGATAGCGGCCGCTGCTCATGCGGGAAGATATCCCTCAAGAGGGTGTGTGGTGCCACGGTTTTCACCGGCAAGTCATTCCCCATTGGGGCAGGTTCATTTCCGCTTTCGCGGTATTGCGGGCGAACCGCCAGTCGGCGGGGGACTTGGGCTCCGCCTTCGCGGTTGAGCTCACGAACCGCGAGTAACCGCGAGTTTGCGGGAAGATGACCGCTCCTGCGGTATCGGCATTTCCACAATCACCTGGGGGGTCCCGTGCGACACGGTGATTGGGTGGCAAACCGCCTCCCTGCCAGGCGCACGAGCGCTCTGCACCATACGCTCCGGCGATGCCGTGGTGTCCCCGGCTACTGACGGGTTGCCTGGGGCTAACTCCGGTACACCGGTATTTTGGTCAAAATTCCCCTTTGTGGGGTGCTGGGCAGGTGCCGATGACACCCTTTTCAGGGGCTTGGCCGCAAAGTGCGGAGCACCGTCTCCACGCGGAGGAGCAGCGTCCGGTATGACCGGTTTCGAGCGTGCGATGGCGTGCGCTTTGCCGAGTTCCTCGGTTCTTCCCCGCAGCGTTGCGGGAGGTGGCGCAAATTATTCCCCGGAACGAGGGCTTCAATTCCGTCGACGACGGGAGGCGTTTCCGGCGCTTGCAGGCCAGGGCCTGAAGCTTCGGCTCCGGCCTGGCTGCCTTTTTCCCCAGGTTGGGTGTGGGGATTTCCCAGCGGCGCTGGTGTATCTGGGCGCCTCTTCTCCGCAAGGCGCGGGTCTGATCGACCTGATTGAACCGCTTCCGCGGGGACTTCCGCCAACGGCGGCTTCGAGGCATCGCCCTGCTCAGGGGATTGAGTGCGATCGTCGCCGTACTCCCGTAACGGGGATCCTTCCCTGACAGGGGTGTGCGGTAGCTGCGTTTCAACTTCCCGTTGCGTTGGCGATATCCTTCCTCGAAAACGAGTGTTCTCCTCCCCCTTCTTAGACGGAGCGGTGGGATAAGGGATAACATTCCCCGCCTGGCGGGTATAAATGCGCGCCAGTGGGGCGGGCGCTGAGAGGCCCGAATTACCCGGCTGAGCCGGTGAGTCGGACAGGGTCGGTAGGTCTGAGAGTCCCCGGCTGGGGTGTGGTAGTACCGTATGCCTAGTACTCCCGGAGGATTCCGGTGTTGCAGAGTCCGTAGAAACGGGATGTTCTGAATCCAGGATTACCTCTGAGGAGGGAGGGGGGGCGAGTACGACACGATCGCGGGAGATCTGCTCGTGTGCTTCACCTATCTCTACAACGACAGTTTCGGCATTAACAGAGATGGCCTTGAAGGGTCCCTCCGCCACAGGCGAGATTTTGTGACGCTTCTCCCGTTCCGGGTTGTAGTACTCCTTCCTGATGAAGACGTAGTTATTTGCCCGAATCGGGGGGTCTTTCCTCGCAAGCGAGCGTCAAAATCCCGCTTGTAAGCGGCTTGGGCCCGTGCCATTGACATCCACGTAGCGGGGACCAGCTTGGAAAGCCATTGCTTCCATTGCTGCCGGTAGATACCCACAGATGGGAAATTGTCCAAGGTAGCTTGGGGTTCCAGCGCCACAGGCGGGGGTGTTCTAGATAGAACCAACTCGAATGGCGAAACTCCGGTAGTCCGGTGTACCTGCGTATTGTACGCGTAGGTTACCGCATCAGCGTACATGTCCCAGTTCTTTGGGTGGTCTGCGACGTAGGAACGTAACGCCGCGAGTAACGTCCGGTTAAACCGTTCAACTTGCCAATTACACTGGGGGTGGTAGGTAGTCGTGAACAAGTTCTTGACATCCAGGATGCGACAAACATCCTGGAAGAATTTGCTCACGAACTGTTTCCCGTTATCGGAGAGCACCTCCACAGGGGGACCGTAGACGAAAATCCAGTTCGTCACCAGAGCCCGGGCCACCGTGAGAGCGGTTATCCTCCGAAGAGGGACAGTCCGTACCAGCTTAGAAAAGCGGTCGGTAATGACAAGTAGAAACTTGTTTCCACGTTTCGTGGTGAGTAGTGGTCCGAGAATATCGATCGCGATAAACTCGAGCGGCGCCCTTGCGGGGAATAGTTTCATCTTCTTCGCATTTTTGCCGAGTTTGACGCGATTCTTCGCGCATTCGCTACAAAACCGCACGGTTGCGTAACAATCCACCGCCATGGCGGGCCAATAGAAATCCCTTTGCAGGGTTAGGTAGAGTTTCCTCCCACCTGGGTGACCTCCAATGGGGGCGTAGTGTGATAGATGTAACACCCGCGACTGCAGGGAATGAGGTACCACAATCTGTGGGCGGGCTTCGACCTTCCTTACGAGGTAGCCTTTGTCGTTTATCCCGAAAGGGAGATCTTCACCACCGTTGATACGGGCACGAGTCCTCGTACAGAATGGGTCGCCGAATTGTTCTCGGATCATTTCTTCCGGTGATACCGGTACAAAGTTTCCCGGTAACGGGTTCTCAGATTCATCTCGCGATGCGAGTAGTTCGTCAAAATCAGCATCCTCGTCCCAGTTTTCTGGCCCAGCCTCGACGGCACATTCCGGATCATCCGGGTCTATGGCCATGAAACATGGGACTTCATCATCCTCCGTTGGGATTGCTTCCCCACTTGTGGGTAACCGCGACAAAGCGTCGGCCTGGGTGTTCTGCGCGCCCTTTTTATAAATGACTTGAAAGTCATATTCCGCGAGGCGGAGTCTCCAGCGCATGAGGCGTCCCGACGGGTCGGAGATATTCATTAACCACCTCAATGAGGAATGATCCGTGTACACGGTGAAGTGAACTCCCATAAGGTAGGGGCGCAGAGTGGTCATCGCCCATACGACGGCGAGGCACTCTTTCTCCGATACGGAGTAGTTCCGCTCATGAACATTGAGCGAGCGCGACCAATAACCGATTGGGTGTCGTTCCCCCTCGGGGGTGGTTTGAAAAAGAGCACACCAGACTTGGTAGTCGCTCGAGTCCGTATCTACGGAGTATGGCAACCCAAGTTTTGGGAGATGTAGGATTGGTGCTGATGTGACAGCCTCCTTCAAGGAGTTAAAAGCTTCCGATTGCTCCGGCGTAATTGTTCCCAGTTTTGGGGGGTTCCCCTTTCGCAACAACGCGTTTAGGGGCGCCGCGGTGTCCGAAAAGTTCGGGATGAACCGTCGATAGACGTTGACCAGCCCCAAAAAGGAGCGCAGTTCCGTTTGAGTACGGGGTTCTTTCGCCTCAACGAGGGATTTGACTCGAGCTTTCTCGATCGCTAACCGTCCAGGACGGATAATGTGACCCAGATACTTCACAGTATCTGTGTAAAAATCGCATTTCCTCAACTTGAGGGTAATTCCCGCATCGCGGAGTACGGTCAGCACGTCTCGGACGTGAGTGAGATGGTCGTCCAACGAGTTGGAGAAGATGATAATATCATCAAGGTAGACCAGACAACTCCGCCACTTAAAGCGGTTGAGTAGAATATCTACTGCACGCTGAAAGGTGGCGGAGGCGTTGGTTAACCCAAAGGGCATCCGCTTGAAGCGGTACGTTCCTGCGTGGCAGGTGAATGCGGTTTTGTCGCGATCCTCCTGTCTGAAAGGTACTTGCCAATATCCCCAATTGGCATCAAGGGCCGTGAACACGGTGGCGTCTCCAAGGGAGTCAATACACTCGTCGATACGAGGGATAGGGTACGTGTCCCTAACAGTCACGGCATTGAGCCGGCGGTAGTCGACACAGAACCTCCAGGTTCCGTCGGCCTTTAAAGCCAGTACAACTGGGGATGCCCAGGGTGATTGAGCGGGCTCAATCACACCTGCGCGGAGCATCTTGTCCACTTGGGACTGCTCCTCTTCCCGAGCTTTCGGACCTGCCCTGTAAGGGCGTTGTGCAACCGGTCGCGCACCGGGGAATTAAATCGATCCGGTGTTCCGTTGCGTTAATCTCGCCAAGCGAGCCATCCCACATTGTGGTGAATTCCCGTAACATGGTACGGAGTTTGTCGCGGTGCGACTCTGGCACGTGGCTGAAGTCCAGCGCTTCAAGTGCTTTTTCCGGATCAATCCGGTCGTTGCTCGATGGAGCATTGTCCTGTGGAACAGGTGTGGTTCGCAATTCCGAGTTACTCGGTATGTTCGACGCTGAAGTAGCGATTTCCTCCCCCTCCTTAGACTTGACGTCTTCGGAAGGTGGGGCGAACTCCTCAGAAGAGGTGGTAACTCCAAGTACATCGGCGGCTGTCATCTTCGTTGGCAGCATTCCCATAGGATGGGGGGTTACACTCCCAATTACTTGGTGTTTTACCAGATACTGGGGGTGTTTGCCAAGGTTGGCAACCAATATCCGCAAAGGAACATCCGGGGAAATGGAGACAATTCCATTAGCCAGAACCAGCTGGGATTTCTCGTACAACGAGGCGAGGGGTTGTATAACCCGAAGACCGTGTTGACGGGAATTTACCTGCACCCAGACTTGGGACTCAGGCGGTATAGAAACCGAGGCAGCGACGCGGAGCTTGGTGGACTCGCGTGACGCGGGCGGTGGTTCCTGCGCAGCAGGGAGCGGAACTTGTTTCCGAGAGGACCGCTTTAGCGGGCGGCGAACAATCGGAACCGACGATCCGTCGTCAAGTTCTACTCGCCTGAGGCGGGGCCTGATTGCGTCGACAAATCTGTCGCAGTAATCACATCCCAGTATGACTGGTGCTGCCAATGAACGGCAAACGATGAAGTCCAACTTCACCACAGAGG
This sequence comes from Gracilariopsis chorda, assembly GCA_003194525.1. Classification (NCBI taxonomy): domain Eukaryota; phylum Rhodophyta; class Florideophyceae; order Gracilariales; family Gracilariaceae; genus Gracilariopsis; species Gracilariopsis chorda. Next base: position 38,636 of record NBIV01000175.1, read on the forward strand.
TACCAAGTCTCACGACGAGGTCCACTGTGCCCACCGTTTGTAACGGGTTGTTGTTCGCATCCGAAATGTCGGGGACCGCGTCAGAGTGGATACGAAACCGCACAAGCGGGGGTAACAATGATTCCACAACAAAGTTGGGGCCTGCACCTGTATCCAGGACGGTGAGAAAACTCACCATAAACTGAGGATCAAGGCCAAGGTCGGCATAGACCTTGTAATTGCGCTTGGCCAAGACCAAGACTCTACCGGGAATCCGGGGATTTTTACTCCGTATCCATGGGCGACGCAACACACCGAGGTGCGCAGGATCCGCGCCAGCGGTGTCTTACCTCGAGAGGACTTTCACCGGGGAGCGAGGCGAGGACCCCTCGGGCGCCAACAGCCTCTTGTCTGAGGACGCCTCTACCAAAGGGGAGACTCCCTCAGTTAGTTTTCCGCCTTCGGCGGTGGGTTGGTTTCCTCGACAACGGGTGCTTCATCCCGTTGACGGGGGTTTCTATCCGCATAAGCGGGGGTTGCAACGGATGGTTGCGTGATCTCCCGAATCGGGGTGTATGAAGCTTGCCGCGCACGCGGGGTCTGTGGTAGGGCATGGGAAAAGTCCGTTTTAGCACGGAGGTAGGAAGCCGTCGGGACGGAACGTGTCTCCTCTGGAGTGAGGGCCTCATAATTTGCCACTACCTTGGCCATATCCTTCAGTGAACAAATACACTGAGGTGAGGTATGGCCATGGGCATAGCACAAGTGGCAAATGAGAGCCAACACCGCGACACGCGGATTATTATTCCGAGTATCGGAGAAGCGAACCGCAGGGCGGGTGTCAGTCCATCCAGGCCGTTGATAACGGGATTGACCATTTGAAAACGGGAGTCGTTGGGGTTGGACCCGACCGTTACCACCGTATAGAACGGGACCTTCTGTTCCCGTATCACGGGTCGTCTCCGTCGTCGACGGCAAATCACTGTTGGGTATCGACACACCATCCCCCTGCACTAAATGCACGGTATCAAATCCCTGTCCAGGGTTCCCATCCGCAGTGAGCGGGAGTGAGGAAGCTTCGCTTTCTAGCAACAACGCCTTGGCGGATTTAGACCGATTGTTCGGAGTTCTTGAACGAAGTGCATCCCCTTCTGCTCGAGCGTGCTGGACCAGCTCGAGATAGGTGATCCTCCGCTTGTCCTCCCGATAACGCGTAACTAAACTCCGGATTGCCGGGTCAAGACCATCGATGAACATGGTACTACGCTCCCCAGCGGGGTATACGTTACCACATCTGTGGAAAGCCTTGTTAAGGCGCACCGAGTAATCGGTCTCGGTCTCTCCGGCACGCTGGCGTGTATCTCGCAAAGCGAGGATAGCCTGCTGAATAGCGGTGTTTGTGGCGTAGGAGCGCAGAAGATACTGCACAGCCTCCGGCCAGCAAGTAACCCCTCCCTCGGAGGCACGAGAAGATCCTCTGACAGAGTTGTATTGGTCCTCCGCCACTCCCCGTAAGAAATACGGTAAAGCCAAATAGGCTTGTCCCTCATTCATACCGAGGATATCGGCCTCCGCTACGAAGCGGGATAAGAAATCCAGTACTAGAACTGGGTCCTCTCCAGTAAAATACTGGTTGCGGAGCGAGAGCTGCATTCGCTTAATGCATTCTAGCACCTTTCCCGTACCACGGGGCGTACGTCCAAGTGACGAATCTTCGAGCCGGTAGTACCGGTATGAAAGAAGCTTCCGGTAATCCGGGTTTGTCGGTTTCAGTTCCCGGAGACCGGGGTGTCTTCTCCCCTTCTGGCGGGTTCGGATCGCACTTTCAGTGGCCGATGACCGCTTCGAGCGGGAGGAGTAGCCTCGCTTCTCGTCCTCCGAGTCGGAGTCCGAGGAGCTCGAGCTAACCGAAAGGTTTCGGGATGAGTCCGACGATGTCGAAGAATCAGAGTCCGAATATTTTCGGTGGTGTTTCCGTCGATGACGGCGTTTCTTCTTCCCAGCAAGCTGGTCGTTGTGCGATGCCTCGTTTACCGGATCATCCGGGGATGGTTTGTCCATGAGGACGAACTGCTCCAGCGTCTCCGGGCGGGCACCAATCCGATCAAATCGGGCTTCAACTCCTTCGATGAAGGTGGCGGGTTGTCCCAAACTCTCCAACACGGAGTAGACGTCAGACCATAAAATACGGAGTTCCTCGGCAACCTCCTTTGCGGGGGTTGCCAAGACCACCTCTTGGAAAGATTTTAGTTCCCCTACAAGGGTGTCATGGGCTGTCCACAGAGCGTGGAACTGGGATTCCAGGGAAGTCCCCTGGGGGGTGTTATCGTACGTTCCACGGCGGCTTGAAACCGCGACAGCGGGAGCAGGCTGGGGTGCCTGGGGCACTGCGGCAACAGCCGGAGTCGATGCTGCATTCCCCTGCGGGGGTGATAACGAGGGCAAAAGGAGGTTCCGGGGTTCCCGGTCGGGGGTATCATTCCGCAATGAAGCGGGGCCAGCACGGCTGGAACTTGTCCGTATAGGGATACGGGGTACGAACCGAACTTCGGAAGTGTCCGCGTTGTCGCGGGAGCGAGTACGCGTCACCACTGGCGCCGCATCGGAGGGATTTCTCGACATGATAAAATACCGTTACGACGGGAAACGATCACGGAACGTCCGGCGAATGAAAACAAACCTCGTAAGAGGGAAAACAAAAAACCGATTCTAGGTCGGGAGACCACTTTGTGGTGCAATGCCCCAAAGCGGAAAAACACCGAAAGACGTACGGGATCTTCCTCTCACGAGGTGAACCCAGTTGGGTAGAGCCCTCCCAGAGGTGTCACGGCGAAGCCGGTTTGTAAGACAAGGGACACCTGTCGCGACTCGCACAGGGGGGTGAAGGCGAAGAATCGGTATCCGCGTGAGCGGGGTGTGATCCTCAGTAGAGGTATGTTTCCACGTAAGTGGGGATGCGTGAACGGGTGCACACAGGAAGGGCCGCGGGTAGCGAGATGTACTACCCTGAAAGGGGGAAAGGAGGAGAGTGAAGGGAAAGGAGGGCAAGTGGGCGAAGGTGAGTCGCGAGAGCGACGAACGAATACGGCAATGCCGGTGGACAGGACTCCCTATACAGGACGAAACACCAATGTGATTGGAACAATTATATTCCCAAGGATGGGCCTCTTTAGATGTGCAAGGGGGTTAGATGTCCCGTGGTTTACGGCGTTTCCCTCCAAGGAGGAGTAGAGTACGCGCGCAAGCGGTAACAACTAGAGCCAATTCCCCAGGTTGGGGTCCCTTGTTGGGGAAGGTTTACTGATGCGACGGCAGTGCGCCGTCACAATAAGTACTAGCGTCCCAGAAATGGGTGTGAAAATAATAAATAAAATCAACTAAAATACTCCCCATTTCGTGGCAACATCCACTACTGTGGCCAACTGCCAATTGACCCAAAACCTTGTCCCACGTGTCCCTACCCAGGCGTAGTTCATATACACACTGCACATCCGATAATATCGGGAAAACGATCAAGTACCTAGAATCCCTCCCTGAGGGCGTTGCACTTCATATCCCCCCCTAAGACGGGAAAACGACCGCGGACGCGGAGGATTCCCAGACGAAAATGGGTGATAAAAGCGCGTGCTCTGTCTCCGGTTCTCCGGTAAATCCCTCTGCATCAGAGTCACCAAGCGCACAAACGACAACAACAGCCACCCTCGACAGGGGAGAAATGAACGACGACAACAACATCAACAACCACAGCCAACCTCCGAGACTTCTCGGGCGATAAACCACCGGTTTCCGGTCAGTTCCCCTGCCTCAGGGCGATCGACATCCGGTACAACCGGGGAATATGGCTGCTGCAGCCGACCATCCCTTCGCACTACCACCTTCAGTGGTGTCCTCCGGAACAACTCCAGTGTCCAACTGGCCAACCTACAACACCCTGGTGGGGCTCAACCCGATGAATCGGAGTCACGCGTCGCGCCTGCGCCTTGCCCCGTGGTTTCACCCGGTCGCTGTCCTCAATGAGGGGTTGGTCACCGCTTATGCGGATGGCTCAGACACCCTTCCTGGGGATCTGCCCAGAGCAGTCACCACATCGTGGGATTGGCGTCACCGGATTGCAATTCCGCGTCACCACCTCCGAAGAAATTCGGGCGAGACCGTCGCTGCGGCGCAGAACGCGTTGACGCGCATGGTGTACCAACGGCAGAGCCGGGCTCCATTCGATGTACCGGTCCCACCGGAGCTTGGCTTCGACGTTAGCTACTTCCGCACTCGCGGCGAGATTGGGTACGGCGAGAACCTGTTCCGCCTCGAGACCCTCGCTTGGAGGAATTTCCCCGCAGCGCGGCAAGAAGCCCTTTGTTGGGAGCGACCGATTATTCGGGCGGAGTTCAGGTACCTTCCCCGGCAATAACGGTCCAACTTTCTCCAAAACTTCATCCACTACGAGCGGCGTTGGCGATCCCGATTCGGGTATTTCATCCCGTACCAGAACGTGGAGATAGAGCGGATTGCGCCGCCTCACCGACTAGGTCGGTATGTAGCACTCCCCGAATGGTGGCGCTTTCACGAAGCCTGCCGGGGGTGCTACATAGAACTCCTGCCGGTACTTACGTACCTCGGTTCGCTGCTCATGCATGATCCGCGGTCGGGGTTGTGGTCCGTAGTGGTTACGGAGTGGGCGGCCCGCACTGCGGCTTATATCATCAACGAGGCGTACGACCAGTATCGTCTCTGGTTCCTTCAACCGCGTGTGCGGGCAGCGATCCGAAACCTGGATCTTCGCATCCCCCTCCGGGGCCAGGCCAACAATGAAGAGGTCCTCCAATTACTTGGGTACATCGACAGCGTTAGCTGGAGTGAGGTCCCGCTGGAGCAAAGCGGTCGTCTGGATGGTGGCGGCGGTAACACCGGTGGTCCGGGACTGGGTAGAAACACCGCCTTTGCGGGGGATTTTATCTACTTCGACCGCTGGAAGTTCCGGGAAATTTCCTCCGAGGAAGCGCGCGAGCTTCGCGATACGCCCCGGCATGTGCCGGAAGACCACCCTGTTGGGTACGTAGATTCTGAAGACTACTACCGCGCATACGGCGGGGATGACCCAATGGTCGATAACGAACCGGAAGAACCCAGGGAGATGGACGTAGAGGAAACCGGCGCTAGCGCGGAAGCTTTCCCAGAGGGGTATCTCCGGCCGAGCCGGCTGCTGACCCTTTGGCGGCAAGTGCTGGACCTTCTATCCCCAGCGGGGTGACGGCGAATGAAAACGAGATCATCGCACGTTTTCTCCGGGGTGCCGGTCTTTGCGCTGCCAAGGTATCGGGGGATGTCACCACCATGGCGGACGCGTTGGCCTACCGCCTCGCTGGTGGTTACGCCCCGGACAATGGGGGTGAGTGAAACCTCTAGTCCAGTTTCCTGGTTCATCTTTCCCTGGCTATCCCAGTTAGTGTAGTGTAGTATTGTGGGGAGCTAGCTGCTCCCCTGAATAAACTTTCCAGTTTACAACGGTGCTTCTCGGTTGAGTTCCCCGTCTTCGACGGACCTTGCCTTGTTATCCTTTCCTATCGCTCTCCGCTCGCGCGGCAACGTTACCCAACTTGGGCATTAACCAGCGTGGCTGGGGCTGCAGTTCCCGTTTGACGGTGGTATCGCAGGACCTGCGACCGTGGGAGGTGTTCAATTGGCTCCCACGTATCCCCACTGGGGTCGTACCCGTACCAGCGGACGCGGTATTGTAGAATACCATCCTGGTCCCAGGTGTGTCCGACAAGTCGGTCTACTACGAACTCTCGTTCGTAGACCTGCCGGCCGTGCCGGGTGGTGGTTGTACTCCCTTGCAGGGGCTGCCCGCTGTGCGGTATAATGTCCCTTAGCAGGGTGTTCGGCGATAACTCCGGCGTTGCCGTGCGCTGTGATAGCGGCCGCTGCTCATGCGGGAAGATATCCCTCAAGAGGGTGTGTGGTGCCACGGTTTTCACCGGCAAGTCATTCCCCATTGGGGCAGGTTCATTTCCGCTTTCGCGGTATTGCGGGCGAACCGCCAGTCGGCGGGGAACTTGGGCTCCGCCTTCGCGGTTGAGCTCACGAACCGCGAGTTTGCGGGAAGATGACCGCTCCTGCGGAATCGGCATTTCCACAATCACCTGGGGGGTCCCGTGCGACACGGTGATTGGGTGGCAAACCGCCTCCCTGCCAGGCGCACGAGCGCTCTGCACCATACGCTCCGGTGATGCCGTGGTGTCCCCGGCTACTGACGGGTTGCCTGGGGCTAACTCCGGTACACCGGTATTTTGGTCAAAATTCCCCTTTGTGGGGTGCTGGGCAGGTGCCGATGACACCCTTTTCAGGGGCTTGGCCGCAAAGTGCGGAGCACCGTCTCCACGCGGAGGAGCAGCGTCCGGTATGACCGGTTTCGAGCGTGCGATGGCGTGCGCTTTGCCGAGTTCCTCGGTTCTTCCCCGCAGCGTTGCGGGAGGTGGCGCAAATTATTCCCCGGAACGAGGGCTTCAATTCCGTCGACGACGGGAGGCGTTTCCGGCGCTTGCAGGCCAGGGCCTGAAGCTTCGGCTCCGGCCTGGCTGCCTTTTTCCCCAGGTTGGGTGTGGGGATTTCCCAGCGGCGCTGGTGTATCTGGGCGCCTCTTCTCCGCAAGGCGCGGGTCTGATCGACCTGATTGAACCGCTTCCGCGGGGACTTCCGCCAACGGCGGCTTCGAGGCATCGCCCTGCTCAGGGGATTGAGGGCGATCGTCGCCGTACTCCCGTAACGGGGATCCTTCCCTGACAGGGGTGTGCGGTAGCTGCGTTTCAACTTCCCGTTGCGTTGGCGATATCCTTCCTCGAAAACGAGTGTTCTCCTCCCCCTTCTTAGACGGAGCGGTGGGATAAGGGATAACATTCCCCGCCTGGCGGGTATAAATGCGCGCCAGTGGGGCGGGCGCTGAGAGGCCCGAATTACCCGGCTGAGCCGGTGAGTCGGACAGGGTCGGTGGGTCTGAGAGTCCCCGGCTGGGGTGTGGTAGTACCGTAGGCCTAGTACTCCCGGAGGATTCCGGTGTTGCAGAGTCCGTAGAAACGGGATGTTCTGAATCCAGGATTACCTCTGAGGAGGGAGGGGGGGCGAGTACGACACGATCGCGGGAAATCTGCTCGTGTGCTCCACCTATCTCTACAACGACAGTTTCGGCATTAACAGAGATGGCCTTGAAGGGTCCGTCCGCCACAGGCGAGATTTTGTGACGCTTCTCCCGTTCCGGGTTGTAGTACTCCTTCCTGATGAAGACGTAGTTATTTGCCCGAATCGGAGGGGTCTTTCCTCGCAAGCGAGCGTCAAAATCCCGCTTGTAAGCGGCTTGGGCCCGTGCCATTGACATCCACGTAGCGGGGACCAGCTTGGAAAGCCATTGCTTCCATTGCTGCCGGTAGATACCCACAGATGGGAAATTGTCCAAGGTAGCTTGGGGTTCCAGCGCCACAGGCGGGGGTGTTCTAGATAGAACCAACTCGAATGGCGAAACTCTGGTAGTCCGGTGTACCTGCGTATTGTACGCGTAGGTTACCGCATCAGCGTACATGTCCCAGTTCTTTGGGTGGTCTGCGACGTAGGAACGTAACGCCGCGAGTAACGTCCGGTTAAACCGTTCAACTTGCCAATTACACTGGGGGTGGTAGGTAGTCGTGAACAAGTTCTTGACATCCAGGATGCGACAAACATCCTGGAAGAATTTGCTCACGAACTGTTTCCCGTTATCGGAGAGCACCTCCACAGGGGGACCGTAGACGAAAATCCAGTGCGTCACCAGAGCCCGGGCCACCGTGAGAGCGGTTATCCTCCGAAGAGGGACAGTCCGTACCAGCTTAGAAAAGCGGTCGGTAATGACAAGTAGAAACTTGTTTCCACGTTTCGTGGTGAGTAGTGGTCCGAGAATATCGATCGCGATAAACTCGAGCGGCGCCCTTGCGGGGAATAGTTTCATCTTCTTCGCATTTTTGCCGAGTTTGACGCGATTCTTCGCGCATTCGCTACAAAACCGCACGGTTGCGTAACAATCCACCGCCATGGCGGGCCAATAGAAATCCCTTTGCAGGGTTAGGTAGAGTTTCCTCCCACCTGGGTGACCTCCAATGGGGGCGTAGTGTGATAGATGTAACACCCGCGACTGCAGGGAATGAGGTACCACAATCTGTGGGCGGGCTTCGACCTTCCTTACGAGGTAGCCTTTGTCGTTTATCCCGAAAGGGAGATCTTCACCACCGTTGATACGGGCAAGAGTCCTCGTACAGAATGGGTCGCCGAATTGTTCTCGGATCATTTCTTCCGGTGATACCGGTACAAAGTTTCCCGGTAACGGGTTCTCAGATTCATCTCGCGATGCGAGTAGTTCGTCAAAATCAGCATCCTCGTCCCAGTTTTCTGGCCCAGCCTCGACGGCACATTCCGGATCATCCGGGTCTATGGCCATGAAACATGGGACTTCATCATCCTCCGTTGGGATTGCTTCCCCACTTGTGGGTAACCGCGACAAAGCGTCGGCCTGGGTGTTCTGCGCGCCCTTTTTATAAATGACTTGAAAGTCATATTCCGCGAGGCGGAGTCTCCAGCGCATGAGGCGTCCCGACGGGTCGGAGATATTCATTAACCACCTCAATGAGGAATGATCCGTGTACACGGTGAAGTGAACTCCCATAAGGTAGGGGCGCAGAGTGGTCATCGCCCATACGACGGCGAGGCACTCTTTCTCCGATACGGAGTAGTTCCGCTCATGAACATTGAGCGAGCGCGACCAATAACCGATTGGGTGTCGTTCCCCCTCGGGGGTGGTTTGAAAAAGAGCACACCAGACTTGGTAGTCGCTCGAGTCCGTATCTACGGAGTATGGCAACCCAAGTTTTGGGAGATGTAGGATTGGTGCTGATGTGACAGCCTCCTTCAAGGAGTTAAAAGCTTCCGATTGCTCCGGCGTAATTGTTCCCAGTTTTGGGGGGTTCCCCTTTCGCAACAACGCGTTTAGGGGCGCCGCGGTGTCCGAAAAGTTCGGGATGAACCGTCGATAGACGTTGACCAGCCCCAAAAAGGAGCGCAGTTCCGTTTGAGTACGGGGTTCTTTCGCCTCAACGAGGGATTTGACTCGAGCTTTCTCGATCGCTAACCGTCCAGGACGGATAATGTGACCCAGATACTTCACAGTATCTGTGTAAAAATCGCATTTTCTCAACTTGAGGGTAATTCCCGCATCGCGGAGTACGGTCAGCACGTCTCGGACGTGAGTGAGATGGTCGTCCAACGAGTTGGAGAAGATGATAATATCATCAAGGTAGACCAGACAACTCCGCCACTTAAAGCGGTTGAGTAGAATATCTACTGCACGCTGAAAGGTGGCGGAGGCGTTGGTTAACCCAAAGGGCATCCGCTTGAAGCGGTACGTTCCTGCGTGGCAGGTGAATGCGGTTTTGTCGCGATCCTCCTGTCTGAAAGGTACTTGCCAATATCCCCAATTGGCATCAAGGGCCGTGAACACGGTGGCGTCTCCAAGGGAGTCAATACACTCGTCGATACGAGGGATAGGGTACGTGTCCCTAACAGTCACGGCATTGAGCCGGCGGTAGTCGACACAGAACCTCCAGGTTCCGTCGGCCTTTAAAGCCAGTACAACTGGGGATGCCCAGGGTGATTGAGTGGGCTCAATCACACCTGCGCGGAGCATCTTGTCCACTTGGGACTGCTCCTCTTCCCGAGCTTTCGTACCTGCCCTGTAAGGGGGTTGTGCAACCGGTCGCGCACCGGGGAATTAAATCGATCCGGTGTTCCGTTGCGTTAATCTCGCCAAGCGAGCCATCCCACATTGTGGTGAATTCCCGTAACATGGTACGGAGTTTGTCGCGGTGCGACTCTGGCACGTGGCTGAAGTCCAGCGCTTCAAGTGCTTTTTCCGGATCAATCCGGTCGTTGCTCGATGGAGCATTGTCCTGTGGAACAGGTGTGGTTCGCAATTCCGAGTTACTCGGTATGTTCGACGCTGAAGTAGCGATTTCCTCCCCTCCTTAGACTTGACGTCTTCGGAAGGTGGGGCGAACTCCTCAGAAGAGGTGGTAACTCCAAGTACATCGGCGGCTGTCATCTTCGTTGGCAGCATTCCCATAGGATGGGGGGTTACACTCCCAATTACTTGGTGTTTTACCAGATACTGGGGGTGTTTGCCAAGGTTGGCAACCAATATCCGCAAAGGAACATCCGGGGAAATGGAGACAATTCCATTAGCCAAAACCAGCTGGGATTTCTCGTACAACGAGGCGAGGGGTTGTATAACCCGAAGACCGTGTTGACGGGAATTTACCTGCACCCAGACTTGGGACTCAGGCGGTATAGAAACCGAGGCAGCGACGCGGAGCTTGGTGGACTCGCGTGACGCGGGCGGTGGTTCCTGCGCAGCAGGGAGCGGAACTTGTTTCCGAGAGGACCGCTTTAGCGGGCGGCGAACAATCGGAACCGACGATCCGTCGTCAAGTTCTACTCGCCTGAGGCGGGGCCTGATTGCGTCGACAAATCTGTCGCAGTAATCACATCCCAGTATGACTGGTGCTGCCAATGAACGGCAAACGATGAAGTCCAACTTCACCACAGAGGTACCAAGTCTCACGACGAGGTCCACTGTGCCCACCGTTTGTAACGGGTTGTTGTTCGCATCCGAAATGTCGGGGACCACGTCAGAGTGGATACGAAACCGCACAAGCGGGGGTAACAATGATTCCACAACAAAGTTGGGGCCTGCACCTGTATCCAGGACGGTGAGAAACCTCACCATAAACTGAGGATCAAGGCCAAGGTCGGCATAGACCTTGTAATTGCGCTTGGCCAAGACCAAGACTCTACCGGGAATCCGGGGATTTTTACTCCGTATCCATGGGCGACGCAACACACCGAGGTGCGCAGGATCCGCGCCAGCGGTGTCTTACCTCGAGAGGACTTTCACCGGGGAGCGAGGCGAGGACCCCTCGGGCGCCAACAGCCTCTTGTCTGAGGACGCCTCTACCAAAGGGGAGACTCCCTCAGTTAGTTTTCCGCCTTCGGCGGTGGGTTGGTTTCCTCGACAACGGGTGCTTCATCCCGTTGACGGGGGTTTCTATCCGCATAAGCGGGGGTTGCAACGGATGGTTGCGTGATCTCCCGAATCGGGGTGTATGAAGCTTGCCGCGCACGCGGGGTCTGTGGTAGGGCATGGGAAAAGTCCGTTTTAGCACGGAGGTAGGAAGCCGTCGGGACGGAACGTGTCTCCTCTGGAGTGAGGGCCTCATAATTTGCCACTACCTTGGCCATATCCTTCAGTGAACAAATACACTGAGGTGAGGTATGGCCATGGGCATAGCACAAGTGGCAAATGAGAGCCAACACCGCGACACGCGGATTATTATTCCGAGTATCGGAGAAGCGAACCGCAGGGCGGGTGTCAGTCCATCCAGGCCGTTGATAACGGGATTGACCATTTGAAAACGGGAGTCGTTGGGGTTGGACCCGACCGTTACCACCGTATAGAACGGGACCTTCTGTTCCCGTATCACGGGTCGTCTCCGTCGTCGACGGCAAATCACTGTTGGGTATCGACACACCATCCCCCTGCACTAAATGCACGGTATCAAATCCCTGTTCAGGGTTCCCATCCGCCGTGAGCGGGAGTGAGGAAGCTTCGCTTTCTAGCAACAACGCCTTGGCGGATTTAGACCGATTGTTCGGAGTTCTTGAACGAAGTGCATCCCCTTCTGCTCGAGCGTGCTGGACCAGCTCGAGATAGGTGATCCTCCGCTTGTCCTCCCGATAACGCGTAACTAAACTCCGGATTGCCGGGTCAAGACCATCGATGAACATGGTACTACGCTCCCCAGCGGGGTATACGTTACCACATCTGTGGAAAGCCTTGTTAAGGCACACCGAGTAATCGGTCTTGGTCTCTCCGGCACGCTGGCGTGTATCTCGCAAAGCGAGGATAGCCTGCTGAATAGCGGTGTTTGTGGCGTAGGAGCGCAGAAGATACTGCACAGCCTCCGGCCAGCAAGTAACCCCTCCCTCGGAGGCACGAGAAGATCCTCTGACAGAGTTGTATTGGTCCTCCGCCACTCCCCGTAAGAAATACGGTAAAGCCAAATAGGCTTGTCCCTCATTCATACCGAGGATATCGGCCTCCGCTACGAAGCGGGATAAGAAATCCAGTACTAGAACTGGGTCCTCTCCAGTAAAATACTGGTTGCGGAGCGAGAGCTGCATTCGCTTAATGCATTCTAGCACCTTTCCCGTACCACGGGGCGTACGTCCAAGTGACGAATCTTCGAGCCGGTAGTACCGGTATGAAGGAAGCTTCCGGTAATCCGGGTTTGTCGGTTTCAGTTCCCGGAGACCGGGGTGTCTTCTCCCCTTCTGGCGGGTTCGGATCGCACCTTCAGTGGCCGATGACCGCTTCGAGCGGGAGGAGTAGCCTCGCTTCTCGTCCTCCGAGTCGGAGTCCGAGGAGCTCGAGCTAACCGAAAGGTTTCGGGATGAGTCCGACGATGTCGAAGAATCAGAGTCCGAATATTTTCGGTGGTGTTTCCGTCGATGACGGCGTTTCTTCTTCCCAGCAAGCTGGTCGTTGTGCGATGCCTCGTTTACCGGATCATCCGGGGATGGTTTGTCCATGAGGACGAACTGCTCCAGCGTCTCCAGGCGGGCACCAATCCGATCAAATCGGGCTTCAACTCCTTCGATGAAGGTGGCGGGTTGTCCCAAACTCTCCAACACGGAGTAGACGTCAGACCATAAAATACGGAGTTCCTCGGCAACCTCCTTTGCGGGGGTTGCCAAGACCACCTCTTGGAAAGATTTTAGTTCCCCTACAAGGGTGTCATGGGCTGTCCACAGAGCGTGGAACTGGGATTCCAGGGAAGTCCCCTGGGGGGTGTTATCGTCCGTTCCACGGCGGCTTGAAACCGCGACAGCGGGAGCAGGCTGGGGTGCCTGGGGCACTGCGGCAACAGCCGGAGTCGATGCTGCATTCCCCTGCGGGGGTGATAACGAGGGCAAAAGGAGGTTCCGGGGTTCCCGGTCGGGGGTATCATTCCGCAATGAAGCGGGGCCAGCACGGCTGGAACTTGTCCGTATAGGGATACGGGGTACGAACCGAACTTCGGAAGTGTCCGCGTTGTCGCGGGAGCGAGTACGCGTCACCACTGGCGCCGCATCGGAGGGATTTCTCGACATGATAAAATACCGTTACGACGGGAAACGATCACGGAACTTCCGGCGAATGAAAACAAACCTCGTAAGAGGGAAAACAAAAAACCGATTCTAGGTCGGGAGACCACTTTGTGGTGCAATGCCCCAAAGCGGAAAAACACCGAAAGACGTACGGGATCTTCCTCTCACGAGGTGAACCCAGTTGGGTAGAGCCCTCCCAGAGGTGTCACGGCGAAGCCGGTTTGTAAGACAAGGGACACCTGTCGCGACTCGCACAGGGGGGTGAAGGCGAAGAATCGGTATCCGCGTGAGCGGGGTGTGATCCTCAGTAGAGGTATGTTTCCACGTAAGTGGGGATGCGTGAACGGGTGCACACAGGAAGGGCCGCGGGTAGCGAGATGTACTACCCTGAAAGGGGGAAAGGAGGAGAGTGAAGGGAAAGGAGGGCAAGTGGGCGAAGGTGAGTCGCGAGAGCGACGAACGAATACGGCAATGCCGGTGGACAGGACTCCCTATACACGGCGAAACACCAATGTGATTGGAACAATTATATTCCCAAGGATGGGCCTCTTTAGATGTGCAAGGGGGTTAGATGTCCCGTGGTTTACGGCGTTTCCCTCCAAGGAGGAGTAGAGTACGCGCGCAAGCGGTAACAACTAGAGCCAATTCCCCAGGTTGGGGTCCCTTGTTGGGGAAGGTTTACTGATGCGACGGCAGTGCGCCGTCACAATAAGTACTAGCGTCCCAGAAATGGGTGTGAAAATAATAAATAAAATCAACTAAAATACTCCCCATTTCGTGGCAACATCCACTACTGTGGCCAACTGCCAAGTGGCCCAAAACCGTGTCCCACGTGTCCCTACCCACCATTGTGGGGCGTAGTTCATATACACACTACACAACCGATAATATCGGAAAACGATCAAGTACCAGGAATCCCTCCCTGAGGGCGTTGCACTTCAATGAACTAATTGAGAGTACATGGGATACCACAGGTCTAATGAGTAGAGATGAGCAAGATTGTGAAAATGTTCATGAGAAGCCAATGTTTGCAGGCAATGGCTTGCATTAATGAATACGAATAGATGGAGAAAAAACAAGGATGGAAAGAGTACAAAAGCTTCATATCAAAGACGATGCAATTTTTCCAAAGATAATACAAAGTCGAACTTTTGATGTTCTCGTTGCTATATCAGAAACTAAAAAGGAGTGTTTTTATGCCATACTGGTAGTAATAGAGATTGTTTTATGAAAATCAATGAAGATTTTCACGGTATACTAAAGTTCTCAGAAGCTATAAAAGATGTCCACAACCTTGTACAACTCCTTTTTTAAATTACAAAACTATTTTTGAATGAAAAAGTTAACAATGAGTTCATTTTACTTTCTGGCCCCTACTAATTTAATATGCGTCACTTATACTTCCTATATTATTTAAACTCTATGATGTAAGTGCCTTTTTAACAGATTTCACCGTATTCTTTCTGCTGTTTAAGTGGGTTTTATAAACTTTCTGAAAGTTTAAATATATTTAGATTTAGTAGAGCTCCCGAAGGATTTTTGGAGTTTAAGTAAACTCAGCGAGGTTCGAAATCATGTTTTATTGCTCGCGTGTGACCTGACGACTACTTAGCTGCTGTTATGGCTCAGTGGTCGTCTTCTAAAAGTACTTATAGTTCAAAGACCACCCTGTTGGCCATGTTTCAAGTTCAAATTTTGAAATGTGGGGCCATGCGGATCAGATTTCAAATATTTTTTTTAATTTTGTCTGCCGTTGCGCTGACCTCATATGAGGTCAGCGCACCGGTCCGATAGACACCAGTGTCCGTTCCTTTGCGCTTTGGTTCACTATGCGTATTTAAGCGGGTACATTGTCTGCCCACTTGTTACGGGCAAGGGGGAGAAGAAGAGGAGAGATTGCGGACGAGTGAAACTTCGTCCCTGGATACTGTTGTGTTACTAAGACATAGACATTGTTACTACCGGTTTCCCAACTTTTCATACACGTGCTGATATAAACACAGATACACATATTCAGTTTCATTAGACGGTGGCCAGAGGAGTCTTTGGCTTTCCTTAGGAAAGAGATTAGACGGCTACTTCTCTGGTAGTGCTAATCTAGACACTGGAATAAGGTGTCTTGTGTATAAAACTTGCAATACAATAAAACAGCACATCTTCTTCTTCGTTATTGTGGGTTCAATATGCCTGATTACTGCATATTGACGCAGGTTTTTATGAGAAAAACCTCTCTCTCCTAAGAAAGGGTAACAACTTTTGCGGCCACTGGCGGACTATCTCCGCCAAAGTCTTACCTCTAATTCGAATACAAACTTCCCTTCTCCTGCAGAAAGAAGAGGTAAGACTTTGGCGGAGATAGTCCGCCAGTGGTCACAAAAGTTATTAGCTTTTCTGAAGAGAGAGAGGTTTTTCACAGGAGAAACCACTATCAACATGCCGCAATCAGGCATATTGAACCGACAATAAAGAAGAAGAAGAAGAATAATAATAATAATACAAACTCTTCATGAATCAAACCCCACAACGTATGGTGGTACCTGTGTGGGCCCAGGCAGGTGCATCATAGTGCTCGACACACTCAGTCTGCTAGAAACCCCAAGCAACATAGAACAACGTCAAGAAACGGTCTAGAGCTATGTGCACTCGGCTAGCTTTGATAGACTTGATCGGGCACTTGCTTTCTCATAAAGGAAACGGTCAGATGCAGTTTTACCAGTTACGAATAAGAATTAGAGTCACTTGTATTATTGTGTGGTTTAGCATATCAGTAAGGGGTCATTCTACATGGCTCTGAAGTTGCTTCATCGCCAGAACTGCACTTTGTGTCAACTCACGACGGTTTGATGTTGAGCGCAAATGTGTTTCGCAAGGGATTACATACGGAACACGCCGTTGGCCGAGACCCGGTCGATGGGAATGGATGTAGTGCGTGCAAGAAGTTTTCCAAAGATGGGGCGGTTGGAGAAGATATCGCGATTCAACGTCGGAAGCGCCTGCAGAACCTTTTGAGGAATTTGGTTGTGACGAGCATTGTCCAGATAGAAGAACCTGTCTCCATCACGGAGACGAGTGAACTCCCTGTTCCAGAGAGCGGCGTTAGTGCGACCCAGCCCGGCACTGCCGGACTTGTCCTCCGCCATGAGACCGGGCCATGCCTCAACGTTATCGACGCTTCCGTACGCATCTCGCAGCTTTCTCTGAACTGTCCTGTCACGGCTGATTTCCTGGAAGGATCTGGCAGGAGAGCCAAGGAAGAATTGGCGAAGTTCATTGAATCGCGGGACATTGTGATCGCGGCCACGTTGCAAGTTGAGCGAAATCAAATCGATTCCACCGTCTTCTGGCACATTGCTGAACAAGAAGTTCCTCAACGCGTCAACCACCATCGCATCAACCTCTTGTGCGCGTGTTCCAGCAGCTCCACGAATGAAATCCTCTATATCGCCCTCCCGCAGAGTGCTCGGACGGAAGAACATCTCCTCCATGGTTATGAGAGGTAGTCGGTTTCCGTTCGCATCGATTCTGCTCACACCATTGTTCACCATCGTGTGACCAAGACGGAAACCGGCTGTGGTGAACTCTAAACTAATGGTTGGGTCCACATTGGGCTTGTAACCGCTATAGCGCTGCAGCTTGCGGCCGAGAATAGCCGGGAGCCATTCCTCATACACAATCTTCTGGTACTGAGCGATGTTAATGGCTCGAGCGGCCTCATACATGTCACCGGGTGACATATCCGACACGTTCTCTTCCAGCATACCGCAGATGTGATTATGCTCACGCAAGAAGACGGTGTGCATCGTCGTGAGTACAGGGTGCTCGTTCACACGGCTGTCACCAGCGATGTACAAATCTCTGGACGCGGAGGGAGCGTTCAAAAACTCGCCAGTGTTGAACGGAAGGAGTTGTCCAGGTGAGGTCTTCATAAAACATGAGTTGGATACCCTCAAGAACACGTTTCTTTCCGGATCCGTGCCATACACCGTGGAAAGATCGAGTGCGGAAGACAAAGAAGTAATTGGACGTTCAACGACGGAGTCAGCGGTGATCGGACTGCGCATCGAGCGCTCAAATTCCATCGAGCTAATGCGGAGATGAGGATCGTCGGACGGGACCTCAATTTCTTCTTCTTCGTGAGAGACCGGAGAAGCGGCAAAGTCGTGGTCAATGAACTGACCAAAGTACACGAATAGTTCATTCAATCGCTTGGAATTGGGATTGTCGCCAGACTGGTCGGAGACGATGTTAGAGATAACTCTCGCACTCTCCAGTCCTTCACCAGAGAACTTGACCGAGTCGACGTTGAGATAACTGAACTGAGGACGACTGGCTTCACCAAGGTTGGGATCGACAGCGGACGTACAGCGGCCGGATAATCCTCGAATGGTTTGGGCGGCACATTCCGGATCAGTTGCAGATGAACCTGGAGCTGGCCTTCTAGGGCTACGAGGCGGTCTAGGGTTGAGGAAGCTTGCTCCGCGGCCATTTGCACGAGGTGGCTGGGCGAAGGTGTGCAGGATAAACACTGAAAAGAACAAAGAGAGTACGGCAGTCTTCATGGTTTTGTGGGTTGAGTGAGTACAATGCTGCGGAGGGGAATAAGAGAAGAGGAGAGAACTACGCACGCACCCGGGGTCTCTTATAGGTGTTTACGACTGCGTGCTCCTATTAATCAATCCGACGTGCGAACTTAGATTAGTCAATGGAATGACGATGCATACCGCATCGTTAAGCGTCTAACATGCTTTCACCCGCTAGTACAACGGCACAGGTGTTAAAGAGCTCTGCATCTATTGCTAAAAGTCCCGTTTGTCGCAGTCTGCCGTCAACGCATTTGCAAGCATAAGGAGTCGGATAGCATCTTGCTCATCATCGTTGCCTTCCCGGGTACCTGTGTAACTCCACTCCACTGACGGCTGCTGATGTTTATCCAGCACTTAAGTTCTATCACGCCTTGCTGTGCTTTTCGAGTTTTGAGGATTTGGCAATGTGTGAGTAATTGGATTTGAACTTGAAGATTTCCGGCGGATACTGGTAAAAGAGCATCGTGTCACATGGGAGGTGACCACAATTAACCGTGGCTCAGCCCGAAGGCCTGAGTGGGCCCCCCCGGTAACCTACCTTATGATGTGCGCGAAAAGAGATGCCGCCAGCTATTCTATAATCATTGACAACGAGCCAAGATTCAGTCTTGTTGGTATCCTGAGTGACCGCAAACTCAAAGGCTACCGAAGCTGTGTCGCAGTGCTTTTGCTGTTTGAGCCATTGCTGAACCCGAAATGCCACATCAGCTTCCGAGGTAGAGGCAATTTTGCCTGTAATGCGTGATGCCGTATCGCGCGATGCCGTATCGCGCGATGCCGTATCGCGCATTCTTTCTGTGCGGTACTGACACTCAGCATCCCAAGACGGAATCGTTGGCTTCAAAAAAAAAAACCCAGCCCTTCGGGCTGAGCCACGGTTAATTGTGGTCACCTCCCATGTGACACGATGCTCTTTTACCAGTATCCGCCGGAAATCTTCAAGTTCAAATCCAATTACTCACACATTGCCAAATCCTCAAAACTCGAAAAGCACAGCAAGGCGTGATAGAACTTAAGTGCTGGATAAACATCAGCAGCCGTCAGTGGAGTGGAGTTACACAGGTACCCGGGAAGGCAACGATGATGAGCAAGATGCTATCCGACTCCTTATGCTTGCAAATGCGTTGACGGCAGACTGCGACAAACGGGACTTTTAGCAATAGATGCAGAGCTCTTTAACACCTGTGCCGTTGTACTAGCGGGTGAAAGCATGTTAGACGCTTAACGATGCGGTATGCATCGTCATTCCATTGACTAATCTAAGTTCGCACGTCGGATTGATTAATAGGAGCACGCAGTCGTAAACACCTATAAGAGACCCCGGGTGCGTGCGTAGTTCTCTCCTCTTCTCTTATTCCCCTCCGCAGCATTGTACTCACTCAACCCACAAAACCATGAAGACTGCCGTACTCTCTTTGTTCTTTTCAGTGTTTATCCTGCACACCTTCGCCCAGCCACCTCGTGCAAATGGCCGCGGAGCAAGCTTCCTCAACCCTAGACCGCCTCGTAGCCCTAGAAGGCCAGCTCCAGGTTCATCTGCAACTGATCCGGAATGTGCCGCCCAAACCATTCGAGGATTATCCGGCCGCTGTACGTCCGCTGTCGATCCCAACCTTGGTGAAGCCAGTCGTCCTCAGTTCAGTTATCTCAACGTCGACTCGGTCAAGTTCTCTGGTGAAGGACTGGAGAGTGCGAGAGTTATCTCTAACATCGTCTCCGACCAGTCTGGCGACAATCCCAATTCCAAGCGATTGAATGAACTATTCGTGTACTTTGGTCAGTTCATTGACCACGACTTTGCCGCTTCTCCGGTCTCTCACGAAGAAGAAGAAATTGAGGTCCCGTCCGACGATCCTCATCTCCGCATTAGCTCGATGGAATTTGAGCGCTCGATGCGCAGTCCGATCACCGCTGACTCCGTCGTTGAACGTCCAATTACTTCTTTGTCTTCCGCACTCGATCTTTCCACGGTGTATGGCACGGATCCGGAAAGAAACGTGTTCTTGAGGGTATCCAACTCATGTTTTATGAAGACCTCACCTGGACAACTCCTTCCGTTCAACACTGGCGAGTTTTTGAACGCTCCCTCCGCGTCCAGAGATTTGTACATCGCTGGTGACAGCCGTGTGAACGAGCACCCTGTACTCACGACGATGCACACCGTCTTCTTGCGTGAGCATAATCACATCTGCGGTATGCTGGAAGAGAACGTGTCGGATATGTCACCCGGTGACATGTATGAGGCCGCTCGAGCCATTAACATCGCTCAGTACCAGAAGATTGTGTATGAGGAATGGCTCCCGGCTATTCTCGGCCGCAAGCTGCAGCGCTATAGCGGTTACAAGCCCAATGTGGACCCAACCATTAGTTTAGAGTTCACCACAGCCGGTTTCCGTCTTGGTCACACGATGGTGAACAATGGTGTGAGCAGAATCGATGCGAACGGAAACCGACTACCTCTCATAACCATGGAGGAGATGTTCTTCCGTCCGAGCACTCTGCGGGAGGGCGATATAGAGGATTTCATTCGTGGAGCTGCTGGAACACGCGCACAAGAGGTTGATGCGATGGTGGTTGACGCGTTGAGGAACTTCTTGTTCAGCAATGTGCCAGAAGACGGTGGAATCGATTTGATTTCGCTCAACTTGCAACGTGGCCGCGATCACAATGTCCCGCGATTCAATGAACTTCGCCAATTCTTCCTTGGCTCTCCTGCCAGATCCTTCCAGGAAATCAGCCGTGACAGGACAGTTCAGAGAAAGCTGCGAGATGCGTACGGAAGCGTCGATAACGTTGAGGCATGGCCCGGTCTCATGGCGGAGGACAAGTCCGGCAGTGCCGGGCTGGGTCGCACTAACGCCGCTCTCTGGAACAGGGAGTTCACTCGTCTCCGTGATGGAGACAGGTTCTTCTATCTGGACAATGCTCGTCACAACCAAATTCCTCAAAAGGTTCTGCAGGCGCTTCCGACGTTGAATCGCGATATCTTCTCCAACCGCCCCATCTTTGGAAAACTTCTTGCACGCACTACATCCATTCCCATCGACCGGGTCTCGGCCAACGGCGTTTTCCGTATGTAATCCCTTGCGAAACACATTTGCGCTCAACATCAAACCGTCGTGAGTTGACACAAAGTGCAGTTTTGGCGATGAAGCAACTTCAGAGCCATGTAGAATGACCCCTTACTGATATGCTAAACCACACAATAACACAAGTGACTCTAATTCTTATTCGTAACTGGTAAAACTGCATCTGACCGTTTCCTTTATGAGAAAGCAAGTGCCCGATCAAGTCTATCAAAGCTAGCCCAGTGCACATAGCTCTAGACCGTTGCTTGACGTTGTTCTATGTTGCTTGGGGTTTCTAGCAGACTGTGTGAGTGTCGAGCACTATGATGCACCTGCCTGGGCCCACACAGGTAACCCTCTTGGCGGGGTAATGCTACAAATGGGGTAATTATACAATAAGCCGGAGCCATAATTTGTCAAGTTCTCACTCCTTTTTATAGTTATGGTAAACAAGGCGTTGATGCTGCTTCACACGTCTCAGCAATCCTAGTAACGATTCCACGAATTATTCCAGCCTTCCACACCATGCCCAAGTCTATGCGGCGACAAAGAGCACAACACAAAAGACGTAGGGCCAAAAGAGAGCAAGAACAGACCACTCGCCAACAGGCCTTGGAACTTTTGAAGCAGAAGCACAAAGTTACTAACGTGGTTACAACATGTTGCTTATTTGCTGCAATTGTTAACCATATTTGCAGGGCTTGGAAAAACAACAACAACGCTTGGCTTGACAAGCATCTAAAAACTGTCTTACATCATGCCGGTCGGCTTTCTGTTTTGACCACAAAAGAACAGAAAATGTTTGTGAAACCGGTCGAACATGCTGTAGAACGAGGATTTAAATTAGATAGTAATCACATAAAGCACTATATGGGCGAGATAGCCAACGATGGACGCACAACTTACAAGAATATCCTTCCATGCGGCAATACGGTTCGCTCTTTTCAAGCTGAAAATCGTGAAATAACCATACGGAAATCTGAAAACCACAGCCATAAGTGTATCCTGGAGGAAAATATCAATCAAGTCGGTACGTTAGTTAACCACCTGAAGGACTTGAAAGAGCAACATCCACACTTGTTCAAAGACTCCAACTATATTTGGAATCTACATGAAACTGAAGTAAACGCGATATACTGGAAACGAGTTATTCGCAAGCGCAAAGAAGAACATGAGAGAGAGGCGTCGCAACTTCAAAGCCTACGGAGCTCATATTATGGCAGTAATAGCTGGATCTGCATCGGCTATGATAGCACTACCTTTGTTTTAGCTGCAGGCAAAAGCGTTATGCTGGCCTGGACGAAACCACTTGATGCCTTACATGCACGCAACCCTTTTTTTTTCACTTCAATGGATGGGAGACGAAGACTAAATTTAAGAAGAAATGAAAGTATTCAACTCCAAGAAGGGGTCCATGACCATTTATCTGATGCCAAAAGTTGTTCAACATTTCTACCAGTTCGCCGGAAGAACCATTACACTCGAAAAGTTAATTTTGCTGCTTATTGACGCTCGCAGTTTGCGTAAAGGAGATGAATAGATCATGGTTTGCAACGAAGTCAACATTAATGTTTTGCAACTGCCTGCCAACGCCTCTCATTTCCTTTAAACATGTGATTCCTCAATTATTAGGTGATTCAACGAGACAACCAGAGAGGTTAGAGAAATTCTTGTGCGAACAAGACTATATAGCACTGCTAATATTGCTTTCAGAATCAAGCTTGGAGTTGCGGGATATAGGTCTCTGAACAGTCCATTGGCCAAACGAGGCGTCATAAATACCGGTATGTGGCCTATCGAATTCCAGTTCTTCGATAATTTGTACTGGAGACTTGATACGAAACAAAGGGTTTTGGGTGATACTTCACAGATCCATGGAACGGTGTTGAGAATGGCGATGCGGAGAAGTGACCGCATCTTGTAGTCAAGAAATAAAGGTATCGTCCAGCGGGAAGAATGGATAAGGCAGGGTGTTTGCGAAATAGAGCAAACGCTGCAGGAAAATCGATCATCCCATCGCATTCTCTAGGAAGCGGCACCACTTGAAGCGCCTGTGCGTTGGGTAAAATACTCAACCACCAATGCTGGCGGAGCTCTGGCGGCAGTGTTAACAAATCGTGCTCCATTAGGAGATGTGACGAGTAGGAAGAGTTCAAGGAACAGGCGCAAGCACAACCGTAGTAGGACTGGGTTGAATGTTGGGCCTGGCGGACACACATGTCATTCTATGGAAAATAATTTTAGCATATCTTAGTAATATAAGAGGAAGGATTACATACGGAGGATAGTTTTCCAAAAATAGCTGCATGGAAACTACGCAGGGTGCTGTCAGAGAGTCAAGAAGAGGAAAACGAGTCGGCGGCGGTTGCCGCCGACGCGCTTTTGGGTTTGTCGCCGGGCAGTTGAGCTTCGAAGGGAAAACACGGGTCAGTTTGGTGTTTGTAGAACTACCTCACATGCTGAATGGCGGGAGGGAGAATCAAAATACGGCGAGTAAAATCTGCTTGTTCTGCACCTTATTGCAAGATCTCTGGTGGGCGAAATCTTTGCAGAATTTCCCCACTGAGAGGGTTAGCACTCCCGAAAGGCTGAAGTTGGTGCACGGCTCAAATTGGCACGGCAATTTGTTTCATGACACTGAAATACTGGTCTTGAATTGACAGAACAAGAGCCCTCACAGACAGCCACACCGCGGTAGTTAAAAGAAATGGCTTGTTTCGCACACAATCCGAATCCAAATGACAACCAAGGACCATCACGCCGCGTTCTATGCCAGTTATGTCCAGGGTATACAAGCGACAGCATGAAGAACGAAAACTAGAACGATAAAGACGTCAAAAATCACTAAAACCTCTTGGAAAAGTCCTATCGAGTCGCAAAATAGCAAGAGAGTCCAACTTATTGCTATCCACTGTACAACGCTTCCACCAAGCTCTGAACAGTAAAAAAAACGCACACAAGATAAGCTGTTAGATCGAAATAGTCATTATGCGGGCCAGACGTTTGTGGTAGTAGTATCTGAACTACTCCTTATTGAAAACCAAACATACAGAGCGGCCCAAAGAAGATCTGCAATCCATTATTCTCAACTGAGAATGATTCTCGGCGGTACTGCAGCAGATGGTAAAGTTAGATACAAAGAAGAACTTTTATCAAATGATATCTTTAAACGGCTGTGAGCACGACACAGCCAACCAACGTCTCAAAATGCAGAAAACAGCACCGGAGCCAGAGTTACAGCTCCGTTTTCTCATCCTGTAAAATATTTGAACAACATTTGAGTCGAAATTGATAAGAAGTACCCGAGACTTTTGGAGGATCCGAGTCGTGTCTGAATCTACGATGAAACCAGCATTCTGCCGGAGTTCGGGAAGAGAGTGAAATGTCTCTGCCCATCGGACATTCACCATGAAGGAACTCTTCTTTCGATTAAAGAGAATGGAGAACACGCTATTGCGTGAATTGCTGTGTTACCGGCAGGCTACAAAGCTACGTTGGTAATGATTATCGCAGGTAAACGAAAAATATCACAATGACTTGAACCGCTACACCGTGATGACTTTCTGGAAGAAGATGTTTGATCCCACTGGCTTACCATGAGTTACTGGTTTTCTGATGACACATGTTTAATGATGACCGAGAATGGGTATGTAGACTCCAAGAATATGCCGCTCGTTTTCAAGCATATAAACCAGTATATAAGAACGGTGGTACGGGATATGAAGCATTTGTTACTGATATTAGATGGGCATTGCTCTAGAGAGAGCATTCAATGGCACAGGGTGTGTGCGTTAGTGGATTTTGAGCTCGTGAAGTGGCCTGCAGAAACGACAAACATTTTACAACCATGCAGCAATGCTGTGAACAAACTATTCTAGGTCAGTATCAGGAAAACACCGAACGAGTTTATGCAACAGTGCTACATCTCGCAAGCTAAAGTATCCGTTATGATAAAAATGGGCATTGCAGGATTCCATGTGATAACTCCAGCTGTTGCGAAGAAAGCTTTCGAAAAGGCTCAAGTCCGGCCTATGTACTACAAATTCAGGGACCCACTCCAAGCATCACGACGAATTATCGTTTCCTACCGCACTTTAGGCAGTAGATGTGTAATTGATCACGGCAATTTTCACCTCGAGAGTAGAGAAGCTCACTATAATCAGCACCGCAGCTGGTTGCTCATGATCCAAATTCATTTCATGACACTTCCTGGTAATAGGCCCTCATTAGGTCTTACCAAGATAGCCCTACCTATGCGTAACTCTTACTTTGTGATCAAATTGATAAGAGAACGTGTTGGACCTCTGTTCGAAGCTAGTAAACCATCGACGAAAAACAGAGCAGCTGGTGAGGGTAATGAAGCCAAACTGCTAACAGTACGCTCAATGAAAGAGAAACTGGCCTCCATGAGGAATTCAAAGGCTTCCAGAGCAGTATTTAAAATTTCCAAGAACGTGTCCTTGGACGTGGTGCATGTGGAAAGGAAAACCTTGCAGTCGAAGGACATGAAGCTAAGGAAGACTATGGAAGAGGTTGAAGACGATTTCTTCGATAATCTTATGATAGCGAAGCGGCCAAGGCGCAAAAACAGGAACAAAGGAACGTAGAATGCCCTCAGCGTTGTGTAATTGAATAGTAATGCGGCGGAAACATTGGTTCGGCGTTTTGTGAGGGGCAGGAGCCAAGAAGGCGGTTGAGAGAGGTGTTTCCAATTGAGCCTGGCGGTGTAAATCGCCACTTGTATGGTTTCCTGGGTATGGTAGCACACCTTTGATTTTGAGCACGTAAATGAACACATCGTTCTGAACAAAACTGTTTCAGATTGCACCGATGAAAGCCGTAACTCTCACAAGGGCTGAATTTGGCAATGGGCTCAATTTTGCAGAGCCATTTTTACAGCCAGTTAGCATCAAACAGGTTCCTGTTCGTAGTGAGCTTGCAGATCTCCCACTCCACTTTGGGTCTACATCTCTCAGTCTCATTCACATTTCCGAGACTACAAACAGCACCATGCCCCATTCCATGCGACAACAGACGGCCAAACTAAAGGCCGGACAGAATAAAAGGAAGGATTTACAACTTCGCCGCCTACAAGCCCCTTTGCTTACATGAGACCCTCACACCATTACAGGTGTTGCCGCCGCCACACCGATAAGTCAACGGCCATTCTGTCGCATCAAGAAGGCCATCAGAGACCACCAAGAGCAGAAGTTGAACCACCCCCTTAAACCAATTGAGCATTATCCATGTTCCAAGTCAGTTCTTACGTCTGCAGAAGAACAAAAACTTGAAGACCGCGCAATATTTGCTTCCGAACGTGCGTCCACCTTAAGATAGTATGAAATGCGTTCACTGATGACCCAGGTTGCTAACGTTGGCCGCCCAACCTTCAAAAACGGCTTTCTGTGAGGCAACGCGAAAGGCATGGAAATCGCGATGATAATACTCATAGGAGTGTGAGGTGGTTACCGTGACGGCTCTACCGTGTATGATTTGGACCCGTACGAGGTGATGCTAATGGGATGGTTTGATTTGTGAAGTTTCTCCTAGGAAGGTAGAAGTCTGGAATGGATTGCAGGATGAGTGGACGCGTATGCGCGTGTGCGACAGCACCATGCTGTAGTGTTATGTTTTATTCGGGATGACCCCTCAGGGTGCCTGACACTGGGTTGGCCACGTGTATGGGCCTGAGGAGGGTGCAATACTGTAGTTAATTATTTTTATTTATTATGGTATTATACCTAAGGTGAGCGCGACTTCGTCGTCGTGAGCACTAAGTAAAGGTAACCCGAGCCTTCGGTTTTTCATAACTGTTTAGTTTGACCTGAGGTATCTGGCTCTGGATTGTGCGGTCGTTGTGCCGTGTACTACTGCTCGCGGAGGGTCACCGCATTCGGTTCGCTCAATTCAACCACTCAGTAAGCATACCGATACTCTGTATTATAATTGTCGTGTGACATGTTTCTGCCGTGTGGTACTGATATTGCCCCTGCATTGGGTAGTTTGTCCGCTACATCCCGTGCATATATACCCCCCGTCAGGTCTGTTTCCGCTTTCCGCGCGACCTATCGGGTGGTTTTTCTCTGTCCTCGGAAGGCACCCTTCACCGGTTATAATCTAAACCGCCGCATCGCGTGACACACCGGTCTCTGGTTTTACCATCTTTCTTGCTCTGGTTCACCTTTCTTTATCCAACTCTGTTGTCAATCCGAAATAACTATGGACTTACGCCCGTAGTACAGGTATACAGAGGGCTCTGTCACTGGGTCTGCCTCCACAGGGAGCAAGGCCCTGGACATCTTGGGTGTGATACCCATCCTTCGGGTTTTGCACTATAATTACCTTCCGTTTATGGTTTGCGGTCGTTTCGGTCCCGCATAGTCCTCTCAACATGCGTCGCACACAAAATACTGTGCTCAAACGAATCATTGCACAAAACCCTGAACATATGAAAATGTTTGTGGAGATCATAGAAAACGTCAAAGCAAAGATGCCACAATTATTCACGGACCCCCAAAAGGTAGGAAAGCTGGATGAGACGGTAATTTCTGCGTCATACGGTCTTCGCTATCGAGGCTTCAACTCTGTAAACTGTAGAAACGGAGCCATCACAATGACAATGAAAGACAGCAGAAAGCACCTTACGTCTGTCATCATGAGTTGTGCTGCTGGGCATATTGCCCCAAGTTTTCTCATCGTGCAGGGAAAATATCCTGTTGGAAATTGGACGAATCCCTTTCCCCCACATATCACCGCAAAAATCCGGGACGAGCACATATGGCTTGGAGAATACGAGAGGCTCCCAATTGGTACCGATGTCGTATGCGGCTCAAAAAGGACAGTAACGAAAGAAATTCTGCCCAAAGTGATAGAGAATTTCGATTTCTTTGCTCGCAAGTTTGTACAACAGGAAGAAAAGATTCTTCTTTACATCAATTGCTACCGCTCCAGGAAAGGGACAGAGTGGATTGCAGTGGCACTGGTCAAAAACATTGAAATAATTCAGCTTCCAACGAACAAGCCCCACTTTCTGCAGCCTCGCAACTATCGCATAAACAATTTCGTAGTGCAAACCTCGGGAGAGGGGAGGCACTCAAGGTTTTCGAAGCCTTGCTCCCTGGGTGAGTAGCCCAGCTGGTAGAACCCTCCATATCACACGGGTGTAGGGTGTAAGAGCAACGGCGACTTCGGATATACTACGGAGTTGGGCGTTTTAGTCCTGGAGTGCGTGAAGGTATGGTGAGTTTGGCGTGGAAGCCGTAGATACGGAAGCCCAGAGAGGAATAAAAGAGAGACGAAAAAGGAAAAGAATCCGTAAGCACGGCGCTGTACAGATCCCAGAAAAGGAGGTTCTTGTAGCCACGAGAGAGACCAAATAACAAAGAAACAACCCTGTACAGGAGGGCAGAAGAACGTCCTAGATACACAGGAAAAACCACAGTGAAGAAAAGTGATAAAGTGGTACACTTTGGTCCAGTCTTGCCTGGATGACCCTGAGAGATTGTTACTACCGTGACCAGCCGTGTTTCTTCCCACGCAGGATACGGAAGCTCACGTAGGCGGCAAGTATCAGGTCCGACACTCTGCAAAGAGTAATCCTCAAGGGTGAGCCTCCGCTCCTTTTACAAGGAAGCGGTGATGGCGAGGAGCCATCACCTAAGTAGGCACGACCCCGGAGTCTGACACTAGGGTTTGCAGCTTACATCACGTGGCACTTCTCAGATCGGGAGGTGCACGAGCCTCCTAATGAGGAAAATACTATAAAAGTAAAAATTAAAATAGCCGAAAATACTGGGAAAATCATACACACCCATCCATCTATTCCGATATCCTCTGGGCTACCAAGTATTGGTACACGTCAGACACGTATCCACTGCCACGTTTCATGCCAGCAGGGACGCTGTATCCCATAACCACCGTTACCAATGCGCACGGGATACATGCGATATATGATCCGCATCTTCGCTAAGTCGCGAGAAGTGCATTGCACTACAAATTTATTCAAAGAGAATGCCAAAAACGCTTTGGATGTGTTCCTATACAGGAGTGCTTACCTCAACGCCAACATCCCTGTGAAAATGAAACTTTCGACAGCAACCTACAGGTCCTTGAATGCAAACCTTTCTGTCAAAAGTTTTCTCAATTGCAATCTGTATCTGTGGTGCAATGCCCCAAAAGGGGAAAAACACCGAAAGACGTTCGGGATCTTCCTCTCACGAGGTGAACCCAGTTGGGTAGAGCCCTCCCAGAGGTGTCACGGCGAAGCCGGTTTGTAAGACCAGGGACACCAGTCGCGACTTGCGCAGGGAGGTGAAGGCGAAGAATCGGTATCCGCGTGAGCGGGGTGTGATCCTCAGTAGAGGTGTGTTTCCACGTTAGTGGGGAAGTGTGAGCGGGTGCACACAGGAAGGGCCGCGGGTAGCTGGATGTACTACCCTGAAAGGGGAAAAAGAGAAGAGTGAAGGGAAAGGAGGAAGAGTGGGCGAGGCTGAGTCGCGAGAGCGACGAACAAATACGGCAATGCCGGTGGACAGGACGCCCTATACAGGGCGAAACACCAATGTTATTGGAACAATTATACTCCCAAGGATGGGCCTCTTTAGATGTGCAAGGGGGTTAGATGTCCCGTGGTTCACGGCGTTTCCCTCCAAGGAGGAGTAGAGTACGCGCGCAAGCGGTAACAACTAGAGCGAATTCCCCAGGTTGGGGTCCCTTGTTGGGGAAGGTTTACTGGTGCGACGGTAGTGCGCCGTCGCACTAAGTACTAGCTTCCCAGAAATGGGTGTGAAAAAATAAATAAAATCAACTAAAATACTCCACATTTCGTGGCAACATCCACTACTGTGGCCAACCGCCAATTGACCCAAAACGGTGTCCCACGTGTCCATACCCACCATTGTGGTGCGTAGTTCATATACACACTACACAACCGATAATATCGGGAAAACAATCAAGTACCAAGAATCCCTTCCTGAGGGCGTTGCACTTCAGTATCCTCTTGACCCACCTAAAATCATGAGCTTTGCGATGCCTCCAAAGCCAAATCCGGAACTTAGCACCCAGGTGATTCTCCTCACGGAAGAAAGGTCCCGACTTGCTGGTGATGCGATTGCGACCAAAATGCGAAAAATCGCGAGTGAGTTGAAGTGCTATAGTGACTGTTTACTTCAAATAGGGAATGCTTTGCAACAGAACCCGTCAGCAAATTGCGTAATCTGGACCTTAGAAGCAAGTTCTTACTCAGACAAAAGCGAAGCCTAACACAAACCACTGTGCAACTCCTGCGCATTGGTTGACAGAAAAACTAATCACTCGTAGTGCGCACAGTAAACTCCAGGCTCGTCATTATCTTTGTCTTTCTTTTGTTGGAGCTTAAAGGAAGGGAGAGCAAGTGTCACAAGAGCGAGATAAATGCTTTTGCGGGTAGCAAACAAAGGATCCTGACGACATATCTCTCGAAGTTTGGCCTAAATTAGAAAAGAAGGTTTGTGATGATCGCTTTCAGACAGTTGTGTGGAACAAAGCCACTATGGCTTTGAAGAAGTTTTACCTGTACCACTACTGCTCAGAAGCTGAGGATAAGCGCGTGGTTCGGCTGTCAAATTGAGACCTTGTCGACCACTCCAGCTTTTGCGCAATAAACATATGAAGCAGAATCAACATTTACGCGTCTGTTTTGGGACGTTTCTGAGACGCATGAATGTCTGCCAAACTAAGCTCTTGCAAGGGTTACCACCATACTTTGTAGGGTTTGATTCTTAAAGGGTTTGTTGTAGTACAAAGTTCGAAGGATTGGTATAACACTCAAAGTGTCCGGGACCTTGCTTCCTGTGAAGGCATACACAGTGACAGAGCCCTCTGTATACTTGTACTACGGGCATAAATACATAGGTATTTCGGATTGACAACAGAGGTTGATAAAGAAAGGTGAACCAGAGCCACAAAGACTGTAACACAGAGACCGGTGTGCCACGCGATGCGACGATTTAGAATATAGTCGGTAAAGGGTTTCTTTGGAGAAAGGAGAAAAACCACCCGGCGGGTCGTGCAGAGAGCTTGAAATGGTCGGGAGGAGGGTGCATGTGCATAGGATGTAGCGGAAGAACTACTGAATACAAGAACGCTACCAATGCTACGCTGTAGAAAACTTTGACGCGACAATTATAATATAGAGTATCCGTATGGTTACTCAGTTGTTGAAAGGAGTGAAACGAATGCGGTGACCCCTGCCAGCAGTAGTACATGGTGCAACAACCTTACAATCCAGAGCCGAAGACCTCAGGACAAACTAACCAGTTATGAAGAACCGAAGGCTCGAGTTACCTTTACTTAGTGCTCGCGAAGACGAAGTAGCACTCACCTTAGGTGTACTACCATAATAAATTAAAATCATTAACTACAGTAGTGCACACCTCCTCAAGCCCACACACGTGGCCAACCCAGTGTCAGGCACCCTGAGGGGTCAACCCGAGTAAAACATAACACTAAAGCATAGTGCTGTCGCACACGCACGCACACGCGTCCACTCATCCTGCAATCTATTCCAGATGTCTGCCTTCCTAATAAGTGAAAATTCACACATCAAACCATCCAATTAGCATGATCTCGTAGGTGTCCAACTCATACATGGTAGATTCGTCATGGTAACCACTTCACACTCTTATGAGTGGGTCGCTCCGAAAAACACAAATTTGTACCAGCACTCAAATATCAAACTACGTATTGACAGATTTGATACGACTGAAATGGGCACGAAAAGTCCGTACCAATTCGGCAACTCTCGCACACAATTGTGTGCGAGTACGACACCGAGTACGAGCGTCCCTATGCCTTCTATATCTGCACTCTTGCTCGCGATGCTGGCGCACCGTCAGCGCCAGGTGCCACGGATCGGCTTACGAAATCGATTAACGATTGCAGGAAGAAGACGTCGAGACCGCAGAGTAACTCGCCGGGCTTTACAAAGTCCTGCCATTTCCCCGTTTATGGTGCTGCTTCAGTCAATGTGCGATCAATCTTTGATAACGGTGACCGGCTTTGACCATTACACGTTTGTTGCTATACTACAGCAGTTTGCTCCACTATATCGCAGATTTACTCCCTACTCGGAAGATGAAGTCATCAGAATCATCGCCTTAACGAATCGCACAAGGGGGAGGCCGAGACGTATGTCCGCGACTCAGTGTTTGGGGTTGGTTCTTGCATGGCACAGAACACGGAGATCGATGTTTACGTTATGCATGCTCTTTGGCATTACATCGTCTGTGTGTTCAATTTTCATTCGCTTCGGGAGAAGGCTTCTACTTCGTGTACTTTCAAGGGGCAGCCGGGCACAAGTACGGATGCCGGATCAGCACGAGATGGAACAGTATAAGACTGCCTTTTCCACTAGGTACATGTCTCTACAAAATGTGTACGCTGTAGTGGATGGCCTCAAGCTGTACTTAGAGCAGTCTGTGGACTTCGTAATTCAAACATTTTTTACAACGGCTGGACTCATGACCACTACATTGGTAACGTCTTTGTTTTTGCACCGTCGGGGACTATCGTATCATGCGCAATAAATGCACCTGGATGTATGCATGACTCACAAATAGCAGAATGGGGCGGAGTATACAAAAAACTTGAAGATTGCTACACGACTTACGGGGGCCGATGTGTGGTAGATTCTGCGTTTTCAAAAGGAGACTATCCGTTTCTCATCAAATCCGCTCAAGATGAAACTAGGGCAGATGGTGCGGCCGAAGTCGTTCTGTTGAGACAAGCAACTTCTGCAAGACAAGCGTCGGAGTGGGGTATGAGGGCTTTTCAAGGCTCATTCCCAAGAATGAAGGATCGACTCGTTTATGAAGAACACGGAGAACGAAAGCCAAATCTATACTGTACCGTCCTACTCTTCAACTTGAGAGCTCGTATGGTTGGTATCAATCAAATCTTATCATCGTATATGCCGCATCTTAGTGCAGAAGCTAACTTTTTCTTGCACGAATCGCTACATATCTAAAGTTTTTTAGCGCGAGCGTTTTGAGCTACAAGCATGGTCATCATTTCCATAAGCTGCTGGTGTCGTGTAGCCTCTTCTTGAGCTCTCCTTCTGTTCTCTTCTCGATCCTCTCGACGACACCTCATATCGTCCTCTCTACGCTGTGGCTCTTGCAACAGCGACATTTGAAAAAGCTGGTAAAAATTATCTCCTTCGGTTTCCCTTGATGTGCGTGAGAGACGAGCTTGGGACCTCTTGAAGACGATGGGGCGCACTCCCATAGTCGGGCGTGGACTATCAACAGAATCAGCGAGAATGTTGCTCGGGGTGGCGGGAACGTGCTCAACATTTGGCGAGTTCGGGGCAGCGAGCTCGTTTTCATCGGCGTCCATTGTGTCATCAGCTTCTTCATCACTGCTCGGTAAAATTCCACCAATAGTCTCTTCTGCACCTGCACCTTCGCCTATGTCAGCTCTCTCGCACATACGCAAGCGTAGAGGCTTGGCTCGTCGCACGTCATCCGGCATCCGTGGATCGTCTGTTGGAATTTTACGACTGTGGAGTGTAGCAAACTTACGCTTGATACTATCCACAGTGCGGTTTTCTACGAAAAATGTCTCGCCGTGCTCTTTTGCAACCATATCCCACTCCTCTTCACAAAGAGTTAGATACTTTTCAATTACATTTAATACACTTTCGACTTCTTTTTGCGTGAAGCCGGTACCTCGACTAGAACCAGAACGGCGGCCGCCTCGCTGACGAGGTCGCGGTCTCAGGCGATGAGCAATGGTAGGAATATGACCACTATTTCTAAGTCCATATGCCTGGAAACGAGACTGCAAAGCCGCTGTAGAAGTTGCGCGTGCAGAAGGCGCATTCTGCGTAAACACGGCACCGGCAGTGCGTGAAGGCGGTTGAGAATCGCCCAGCAATGGCGCCGGGGTAGTGGGGGGCTGCGGAGAAGAATTGACAGATAGAGGTGCTTCAACGGGAGTGGTTGAAGCAAATCCGGAAGTCGGTGAAGCGGAGTGAAAAGGGATGTCTGCTGGAGCCATCTGAAGGGCAACGGTTCCGGACGTGAAACCGCAGGGAGGCGGGAGGGGGAAGGGAGGGGCGGGTGTTTGGTGGTAAATGGTACGTAAGCCCGCCTTTCAAGAAGGTCGTTCTCAACGCTCAGAGTATGCGTAGCGCGCTTTCTCTTATTGCGCGCCAAAATTTGATATTTGCTACATTGTAGCAATCTGTCTGACGAGTGGGTGGCATATCTACTTCGAGCGGTTTGCGCACACTCTTTTGGTGCAAATGCTATCAATTTGAGTACACGCATTTTGCGATTTGTGTTTTTAGGAGTGACCCAGTAGCATCATCGCGATTTGCACGCATTTCGCGTTGCACCACAATTTTATTCGAATTAGGTGTGCTGCTGTATCTTATTGCATGTTGTACACACAAAACACCTTATTCCAGTTTCTAGGTAGAACTACCTCCAGAGAAGTAAGTCGCTCTCCTAAGGAAAGCCAAAGACATTTCTGGCCACCCTCTAACGATTCTGACTATACTGTCTCCATTTCGTTGGTGGGTCTGTAATTCTTTTATCAGTGTATCACTTTGTTTGATTCGGTCGTTATTGTTCTAAACTGTTGTGTGATAGCCGCAGATGGCAGCAATGGTGACTTGGGGCGAGTAGGTAGGCAAGCGACTGTATAGATAATGATGAGTCAGAACACACTTCCTGTGCTTTGGAGCTCTCCTATTGCTCCTCTGCGATCGCTTTACGTTGAGGCCTGTTGCTCGCCTACTTCTTATGATTCTGGCCCAAGCCCATTCGCATGCTTGCGTCTCTGTCTTTTGCACTCAATTGTTCTTTCGCAACCTTTTGCACTCAAGATGTTGCTGACAATTTGTGACTTGGCTCTATTCATTAATCTCAGTAGTCAAGACATAGCTTAAGTCTTCACCGTCTTAAAAATGTTTTTTTAAACACTGAAGTTGTGTTTGTCTTTTGCTTTCGTTGCCTTTAAAACGATGTTGTTACAATTGTGCTCTACGCATCTGACTTCTTGTTCTCCTTCTTTTTTATGGGCAAACATTGTCTAATTCCAACGCTATGGTAGAGGCTATCATAATTTCTTCTCAATATATCAACTACTAAGGTTAACCGCTAACAACTCTTCGTAAATGACAAGTTCTCTCTGCCCCGTTACACCAGTTTTAACTTCCGACTCACAATATTGTTGA
Source organism: Gracilariopsis chorda (assembly GCA_003194525.1). Classification (NCBI taxonomy): domain Eukaryota; phylum Rhodophyta; class Florideophyceae; order Gracilariales; family Gracilariaceae; genus Gracilariopsis; species Gracilariopsis chorda. The sequence continues at coordinate 73,705 of NBIV01000175.1, forward strand.
TGGCTGTCGCTTGCTCCCACTCTGCTGTAGCCGAGTTACGCTCTCCAACTAGTATTGCAGGACATAGTAGAATGATACAAAACTTCTGCGGGGAGACTGTAATGTATAATCCATTTTGTTCTGGCGCGTTTCGCCTCGTCCAGACTTTGCTCTTCTAATTCTTCCTCAACTCGAGAGAACGCCAGGTAAGGGATACAACACGACAAATTGGTTTTCATGTACCACGTTCGTCCCACCCAGAAGATCTGGTGATATCTTACCCTCCCTTTTCTCTTTATTCTTGGCGATATAGGACGGTAAGACCAGGTTGGGGCCCTTGTGTGTCGTAGATCTCAGCGTGAGTCCAGAAAAACCCTGTATACCCATTCAGATTCTTGTACAGGCGGTTTTGTTGCGTCCGTAAATTCCTGGTCTCCGTTAAAGACCTACTGTAATCCCGCCAGAATGTTTGTGGGAACCTCCATGGTCCATCTAGAAAAGGTTAGGGAAAGATTGGTAAGATCCGCACTGTTGCACGTTCCTTGTCTTTTCTGTTTGGCACAGATAAGCGGGGGTACATTTTCGACGCTACCGCCTAGGTCTTCAGGCTGTCAGTGTCCCGACTGTCGGGGCTCTTTCACGTACATCCCGGATTCGTGGAGGCAACCAATTTGCCGACTGCCTGAGCAATGTTCACGACCTCTTGGGTCGTATCTGACTTCGACTGTATTTATCTCTTACTTTGTTGCGCAAGTATGTTTACAGACGACAACTTTCTTGCTTGTGCTGTGTCTTTCGTTCTTAGAACTTTGCCACATCAACAACAACGTTTCCCACAGCCGCTGTTATGTGATTTTGAAATGCGGCCTCCCCTACATCTAAATGATTTGCACGCATCACTTATCGTCGTCTTTTGCCTGGGTTGTAAAGGTTATGCGTTTCCCAGTCGAGTTGCCTTGCAGCCGCTTATTACTGCGTTATATTCTTTCCTTTAAAAAAGAACTCTAAAAAGTCGATCGAATACTCTCAATTTGAGTCTCAAGACGGTTTTGTACTACAAGTTTTGAACAGAGTGTACAGCACGCAGAGCTGTACTAGCTGGCGCTCTAGGGCCACCTAGTACAGCATGTGCAGGGACATGTCTACAGCGAATACTCAGTGATCCAATGACGCATGTGCACCGCTGCACTCGGAATGACGTCGCGTAAGCATCTGGCCGAAGTGGAGGTTGCCAACGCGATGTTGCCTGGTCGAGACGAAACCACCGATGATGAAACCCGTTCCTTACATTGATCCTGCTGCCCGCAGGAATGAGAATGAAATTCACCACAGCATAGCGGTGACGTGAAAGAATTTGATAGCGAAAGAGGCTCTTTGGAAGCAGCTCTTTGCCTGCTGCAACGGGCAATATTGGCCTACTGGTAGCTCATTAGATACGGTTCGCAGTTTCCTTTTCTTTGAGCTGGTATCCATCTACCCCTGATTTCCCGTCGGAACATACTGGATCGGTAGTATTTATTCTCTCAAGTTGTCACATTTCGAAGTTGTACGGCTCAATATCATACCAACCAGGGAGTATCCTCATAACTTTAGGGATTCCCAATAACATCACCCTGATACTGTAACTTCGTTTCTCTTGTTGCCTACAGAAATGCATGCGTTGTTTCTGATGCTGTTTTGGTGAGGGGAGCGTTTACAGATCTGATCTTATCTAACCTTACTGGTGATGTTCGCTGTCAGAAAATCTTACGTGCAGTGAGTTGACCAGTCATGCACACCAAGGGTAGGATTGCTAGCTGCTACCATGCCAATCAAGCAACACTTGAAAATATGCCAAGCAAGAAACAATCTAATGTTAACCCTTTAACACACGTCCGCACGGTATGGTAAAGGGTTAGCGATTGCTAGATCTTAACCCTTACCGTTGTAGTTCTGAAACTGGACCAACAAGGAGATCATGTTAATGCTTAACAGCACTTCATGTTGAACGGCAAGCCTATGTCAAACCAAGAGTCCAGCCATTACGGCTGGTTATCGCTGTACCTCCTGACCCTTAACATTAATCGCTACCTACATAAGATCCGCATTACATACTCACACCAGAGCTCACTGAACTTGTTCACGTGTTTGGCACATGCGTGTATGGAATGCGCGCATTTTCCATCTCGAAAACACTGCCGACATTTGACTAGTGGATTAGCTCACCAATTCGATGGTCGAATACCCTTGTGATGGAAACAATATGATAACATTATCAAAGTTCTTGTGTTGACATTTGTGGTGTCTGCCCTAATGTGATGATTCATCATCCCCGGTGTTACGTTTATACCTCACCAATTTCTTTATCCTGGAGATGACATGATGTGTGATGAACTACCAGAATTACGTCGTGGCAACTATCGGAGTAGAGATCCACATTGGCATGCGGTGCCACATGGTCCGAAAGCGCCTGTTTCAAAGATTAGGTTATAGTACATATCCTAGGCCCGCGCCCTTCATGGGTAGTACTTGAGATGTGCATGGTCACATGCAACTCTGAAGCAACCGAGACCTACTTCTCTCAACTCGAACGCATCACTACCAAGAAGTATAAAACATACCCAGTGTGTTCACTGCATTCCCCTCCTCTGACAACATCACCAATACCTCAGCTTGATCTCTCACAATCTGTAACATGAGGTCTCTCATCGCCTTTTGGGTAATCTGTGCCTTGTTTTCAAACACTTTTGCTCAACCCCCTCGCGGAAATGGGCGAGGAGCAGGTTTCCTTCGTCCTGCACCCCCTCGCAGTTCGTTCTTCACTCTGCAGTCAGGGCCAATAAGTGATATAAATCCAGAATGCGCCGCCCAAACAGTCCGTGGCCTTACTGGCCGCTGCACCTCTGCGTTGGATCCTAATCTAGGTGAGGCCCGTCGTCCCCAGTTCAGCTACCTTGACGTCAATTCTGTCAATTTTGCGGACGACGGACTCCGTAGTCCGCGAGAAATATCGAATATTGTGTCCGATCAGAGCGGAAACACCCTCAACTCCAGGCGTTTGAACGAACTCTTTGTCTTCTTCGGTCAGTTTATTGATCACGATTTTGCTTCCTCACCTATCACCGACGAAGAAGAACCTATCGAAGTCCCATCCGATGATCCTGACCTTGGCGTTAGCACTTTGGGATTCGAACGCAGTCTTCGCAGTCGTATCAGCGCTGACTCCACTATCGAGCGCCCCATTACGGTGTTGTCCTCTGCTCTAGATCTTTCTACGGTCTATGGTGTAGACTTGGAAAGAAATGATTTCTTGAGGGTACCCAACTCCTGCCGTATGAAAACTTCTTCCGGAAACAACCTTCCATTCAACTCTGGCGGCTTCACCAATGCCCCATCCTCATCTAGGAACTTCTATATTGCAGGTGACACTCGTGTGAACGAACACCCAGTGCTTACTACGATGCACACTATCTTTTTGCGTGAACACAATCGGCTTTGTGAGCTTATTGAAGGCGCTTTACCAAACATGGCGGCGAACGACATGTACGAAGCCGCCCGTGCGATCAACATCGCCCAGTACCAGAAAATCATCTACGAGGAATGGCTTCCGGCTATTCTTGGTCGCAAGCTGCCCCGTTATACCGGCTACAAACCCGAGGTCGATCCAACCATCAGTCTGGAGTTCACAACTGCTGGATTCCGTCTTGGTCATACTATGGTTGGCAATGGTGTGAGCAGAATTGATGCCAACGGAAGGCGCCTGCCTCTAATTACAATGGAGCAGATGTTCTTCCGTTCGAGTAATCTGCAGGAGGGTGACATCGAGAACTTCATTCGTGGAGCTGCTGGAACACGTGCCCAAGAAGTGGACGCCCTTGTGGTTGATGCACTGAGGAACTTCTTGTTCAGGAATGTGCCAGAGGAAGGTGGAATCGATTTGATTTCGCTCAATTTGCAACGTGGCCGCGATCACAATGTCCCGCGATTCAACGAACTTCGCCGATTCTTCCTTGGCTCTTCTGCCAGATCCTTCCAGGAAATCAGCCGTGACAGGACAGTTCAGAGAAAGCTGCAAGATGCGTACGGAAGCGTCGATAACGTTGAGGCATGGCCTGGTCTTATGGCAGAAGACAAGTCTGGTGCGGCTGGAATCGGCCGAACCAATGCGGAGTTATGGAAGAGAGAATTTACGCGTCTTCGTAATGGAGACAGGTTCTTCTATCTGGACAATGCTCGTCACAACCAAATTCCACAGAATGTCCTGCGAGCTCTTCCTGAAGTGGATCGTGAGATCTTCTCCAGCCAGACAATGTTCAGCGCTATCCTTCAACGCACTACTTCCATTCCAAGAAGCAGACTCTCGTCTGGTGTGAATATCTTCCGTGCGTCGTAACTGTGAACTCATTTTGCGATAACTTGCTCTCACTATTCTCAACACTAGTGCCATGGTTATTGGTAGCTGTACACTCCAGACCAGCTTCCAAGTAAAACCATTACCCCTTCATTACTAGCACATCGCCGGAAGCTGCAGGTCCGCTGGCAACGTTGAAAGGGTAAACCCGACTCAACGAACTTGCAAATGTAGTTCGTTGATTACGTTAACCCTTTACATAAATAGAAGTACACAAAGGGTATGGTAGGCACCATGCGGTACTGCTAATCTTCGCTCCTGCCCCATAGAAGAGGTTTGTTACGTCTGTACGGGTACCGTTGGTACACGATCTTCCTTGCGGAAAAGGGCCAGAAGATGTAAGGCGAAGCGCTTGGAAGAACAAGCACGAAATGATGCTCGATATTGTAGCCTGGTCTCTTCATTTCTTAGACTGCACGAAACAGATTGAAATCGCCTAGGAAACATTCGACGCGGGCGATGAGACGTAGGTATCATAGGAAGAGGTTTGGCCTGCGCCTTGAGAAACAACACACGACTGTACAATAGATATTGCTATATGCGATACAAGAGAAGACTAAAGCGCATCATGTGCATTCGTCAATGATTGTCTTGGACTGGTCTCAATGACCTTGACGGTTCTTTCATGGATTGCATGGTGTCGGTTTCAAGCACTTTAACACATTAACAAACCTCATTAATCAAATCTGGACTGCTGAGTGGTGTCGCCCCTGAGCAGATGTCACCGCAATGGGTGACTGCATTTCATCCCCTTCCAGTTTGATGATGGCATGGATAAGGTACAATCAACTAATTTAAAATTGATTTCACAGTTCACAAGCGGTTGTGGATCTGAATAGGGAAGCTAGCCTTCATAATGTCTTCCTCAGGAATAGAAGACCACATGTCTTCCAGATCATTCTCGTCTTTGTTGAAACTCCCTTCAAGCTTCACATGAATCTTTGCAACTTCTATCGAAGCTTTGTCCGAGAGGGAAACCCAGTTGTCGCACATAACCGTGAGGTTCTGCACGTTGACACTGATGTTGACGGAATCGTATGCTGGGATGAGGTCCATCTGGGGAAAGAACTCGTATAATCCGGTATTGGGCGTCTTGATGCGATACAACAGAGTCTTCTCAGAAATATTGCTCAGATGAAGAATGGATGCCTGTTGACCTGAGTCATTTTGAGCACGAAGCCGTAGTGTCTTGGGCGTCCAGAACAAAATATCTTCCAGAGTGTCCACAAAGGAACCCGAACGACGTATCCTGCTAGATCCGTTTAGCGCCAGTGAACTATCGATATCTGCTTGAAGACGATGAGCAGCACGGTCGGGAAGCTCGGAAGGGCTAAGCTTGCGCGGGTCAGCGTTTCTCAAAACGGGGAAAACCACCGTGCTGACATCACCGGGAAGAACTCTGGGCCAAAGATCCTGAGGTGTGACATTACCAAGGAGACTCTCGCTCTGAACGGCTGTCACCTCTAGCTTGAACTTGTCATGAGAAGTAGGTCTGCTGACTGGAACAATGGGGTTGGCAGTTATTTCTCCGTTGGCGTCCATGCGTTTCGACTTTGGCTGCGATGAAAGCTCGATGCGATATGTTTGCTTGGGGTCTAAGATACCCACCCGAGGTCGAACGACGTAGCCCATTTGGTTGGTCGTCTTCATTTTGAACAACACAGGAAAGTCGGAAATATTGGTGACGTCGAGATGGGAACAGCACGAACCATTTGGATCCTGTGATGGGACGAAAGCGAGTATGGACGGTTTGAAAGTGATAAGTTGGTCTACTGGGATGTAAAAGGCGCTCTGCTGTACTATAACTCCTAGCGTACGTTTGATGACAGAAGCGGCAGGAACCCGGCTCCATAACTCAGTGGCATTATCTGGTTTACCAATGCCGCCAGTAGACACGGCGCTTATCGGAGCAGTAACGACCAAGAAACGGTGACGGGCAATATCCTGGGGGCGTGGGAAAACGCGCAGAGCTCGCTGGATGACTTCCACCTCGACAGAGCAGTCTGGCTCAACAATACCGCTACCGAACTTGACAACGTATGTTCGATGTTCGTTGGTCTTGACCTTGTACAGCAACGGTTCTGTGGAAGTGTTGGTGATTTTCAGGGTCTGCGCAGAATGCTTGTCCAGTGCCGAACGGAAGATGAGGCGGCGGGCGGGATGACATTTGAAAAAGGTATCGGGGTCTGTCTGCGTGGACTCACTGGAGCCATTGGGCTGTGACGGTTTGATGGGGGGTGGGGTCTTTGGCGCTGGGGCCGAACCTGAGGGTGGAGTGCGCAGGATAGTAGGCATGGCTTTGGGGGGGGGAGACGGCTTGGAACGAGATGCTTAGAGTTCGAAACGAGGAGAGTGTGTGAACTTGTAAAGTTATAGGAGCTGGCGTTGGGAAGGGGGACGGCTGAGTGGTGGTTGCGGACGGGCGGATGTCATGGCGAAGGTGGCTGGCGGGGATTGCATCTGTGATTTACGCTGTTGTATGAAAACAGGCATGGGTGGTTGCAGTGAACCCAGCCTCCTTTGCCAGTCGACGCAGCGTCAGTGCGTGGTTTTGGTGAAGCATGATCTCGTTTTTTTGTGTAATGAGAACCACTGTTGACAAGATATAAGAGACGATGTATATCCGCAGAGCGCTTAGGAAACATGAGTACTTATCGCTCAGTAACCTTAGGATGCCCGCTTCCCGCCCCGTATCCTTCGTAACCCTATCATTATCCTGGACCTGAGAGATGGTCATGTTTCTCTGCTGGATCTGGTCCATTCAGAATGTTAGTTGTGTCTGCAATCGGAGGTATTGAAGATCAACACCATTCCCTTCACTCACCCAGGATGGTATTTAAGCGGGAGGCACACCTCTCCCGTGGTGCCTTGATCCACAAACTGTTTGTACTAAATCGCGATTCATCATGGCCCCAACAACGATGAAGGCTTTCATGCAGATTGAAAAGGAAGGCTTGGACAATTTTGTGTTGAAAGAGGTACCCACCCCGCAGCCCGCAGCGGATCAAGTGCTCATCCAAGTACGCGCCGCAGCTCTAAATCCCGTCGATCTGAAACGAGGGCATCTCAATGAGGAATATCCCATTGTAGTTGGCTATGACGTGGCCGGCATCGTCGTGGCCATCGGAGAAGCTGTGCAGAATGTTTCCGTGGGAGATCGTGTGTTTGGTGATATCATGCGTGATAGTATGGGCTCGAAGTTTTCAGGAACCGTAGCAGAATACTGTGTTTCACCGGCAGACCTGGTCTTTCCTATTCCGGATAACACCACATTTGAACAGGCAGCTGCACTCCCAGTTGCTGCACTTACCGCAATACAATGTTTCGAATATTGTAGTTGTAAAGAGGGAGATAACGTCTTCATTAGCGGCGGAGCAGGAGGTGTCGGTATTCATGCCCTTCAGATTGCAAAGCACGTATTCAAAGCCGGTTCTGTGGCTACCACTGCGTCCTCTGCCAAGTTCGACTTCGTCCGGCAGTATGGTGCCGATGTGATTGTGGACTATCGCAATGAGGACGTGGCGCAAAAGCTGAAGGGCTGGGCTGATGTGGTCTTAGACTGTGTAGGCGACGTTGAAGCAGCACAGCAAGTTGTGAAACCTGATGGCAAAATGTCGACCATCGTGGACGGAAGCTCCTCTTCCTTTCAGATGCTGAAGCCTACGAACGCACTGATGCAAAAGCTTGCAAGTCTACTGGAGGAAGGAAAAGTTTCAACAGTGATTGATACCGTGTATCCTTTGGACCAAGCACAAGAGGCATTGAAGAATCTCGCTGGCGGCCGGGCGAAAGGAAAGTTTGTGATTACTGTGTCGTCCAAATGAAAAAGAAGCGGCACCCGGCGCAAGCGCAGGCACAGGCGCAGGTCCCGGAGTGCAGGAACAAAGTGACAGGGTTGGGTCCTCGCTGATGTTGTATGGGGTGTATTGGGATAGCCTTCCAGCCTTCTCCCTGGGTGTACAATCTCCGTCAAATAGAGTAATCATTATGAACCGCGAGTAAAGCTTACTGGTGAACTTCGCGCCGCTGATGTGCCCCTATGACGCACTCGCGGTTTTTTCTAGTAACCTTTAGCACATCTCTAATACCCGCCTTTCCTGGTCTAAGTATCCGATTGCACAGAAAAAATCGAGGGCACCTCACCGAGCCACCTTCGTGAAAGAGCCGGTTAACCCTTACCCTTATTTTTTTTGCAGTTGTATGACACACACAGCTGCGCCTGGTCTGTGGTGGCGCACAACCTGCGTTAAGTTCAATGCTCCGCAAGGCTCCTTTGAGCAGACTACTAAAGTGGCAGGATAGGGAACGCAACTCCGAGGGTTCCTCGGGAGAGGGGTGGGTGGGAAAGACCGAGAGCGGCAAGGTCTGACGACGTTGGGAGAGGAGCAGTTATGAGAGCAGCATAACTGCTCCTCACACTGGCGATTTTGATGAAGATTGTGACTTCAGAAGTCAACAACACGCCATCATTGCCGCCGAAATGCGTCAACCACCGCGGAAGCGGCTCCCAAAAGTCCTATCTCGAAAAGACAGGGAACTTGTCTGCGATAGTGAGGAACAGAGGTCAGACGATTTACTCTTCTGTACAATTCCAAAGTGCAGGGCTGGACAGCTGTATCAAATCACATTTCTTCTCGGTCGGATGACTGCTTTGTCTCTTGACTAGACCCCTTCGTGGTTGTACCAACGGCACACGCTGCTCCTCTTTGGTGCGCACTGTTGGTTATTCGGTGCGTCAAGTGTGCCACAGTCATTTGAGGCGTGGGCAGGCGTCCGTCTCTGCAAAGAAGCGTTCATTGTAGCTCATTCCTCATGAGATTGCGACGGCGGCCGTCCCAGCTTGCTGCATATGGTTGTTGCCTTTCACGAATTTCGGCTGGTTTTGGTGTGAGGTGCTCTTTTCCACACTGTTTTTCTGAAATACACTGGAGTATTTTTGACGCTATTAGATATGTGACGGAAATTCTGTGGTCAGAGCTATCCGCTCGAAGGCGCACGATGACTCACAGAAATGCGTTGTGCAGTCAAATTGTGATCGTGCTGACAGCACATCTAGAAGGGCACCAGTTGGCGGCTCTGAAATGCGATGGCAAATACTGAAGTCGCTGTTCGAAAGGCAGGACCTGCTACTTCTCCGCCTACTCGTCTTGTTTCAAGTCTCTACTCGCTGGCATCTGCGCCCGTCGCAACGGTGTTCTTTCTCTGTGTTTGCATCCTATCCCGCCGGTCCCTCCGCAATCTCACGCGCCTAGTTACCACTACTGAGCTTATACTCTGCTCTTCAGCGTCAACGACTAGCAGGCCGCGATGGACGAAATCTCGCGAAAGTTTCGCTCCATAGACTGGAAGTCCCTCCAGAAATCTGCACGCAAGGTGCAAGCTTCGACTGCGTCCGCGCTCAAGGATATGGTCATGACTGATCTTGAGAACAAAACGCGCTCGGCAACCGCGGACACGTCATGGGGCGCTTCTGTAACCGACTTGCACCAAATAGCCAGGGGTACATACAATCCACAGGACTATGTTCTCATCATGTCTATCGTCTGGCAAAGGCTCGGCAGTTCCCGGTGGCGATGTGTGTATAAAGGGCTCGAAGTCCTCAAGTACGTCATTATGCACGGTAGTTCACGATGTTTGACTGAGGCTAGAGGAGCCGTTGGCCACTTGGAAGTGCTTCGGGAGTATCGAAAGATCTCTGAAGGGAGAGACGTCGGCGAGGGCGTCCGAAACCGCGCCGCTTTGGTTTGCGATATGTTAAATGACGACGAGCTTCTCGAAGCGGAAAAGGAGAAGAGCCGAGAAATTCGTGCCAAGATTGAAAGCAGTGGAGGTGGCGGCTCTATCAGCAGTGACCAATACCGATACGGTGGTATGGGCTCCACTGCAGGAACTAATGTTTCAACATCGGCCACAGCCACATTCAAGGGCTATGACGACGATGCGTACGACGAACAACCTGCTGGGGCTTTCAGCAAGCTGCGAATTGAGGAAAAGAAAGAAGTCGATCTTCTGGGCGATGATGACGAATCTGCTCCAGCGGCAAGCAAGGCGTACGACGATGACGACGACGATGCGTTTGATCCGAGGGGGACGGGAACTTCCACCGCGTCACAGCTAAAAGAGGAGGACGACTTGCTGGCACTTGCGCTGTCAGGGCCCGGTGTTGCCGCCCTGCCTGGTCCACCCGTCACGAATGGAGGTTTGAAGACTTCAGAGCTTGTGCAACAGCTAGCTGCACAAAGGTCCTTGGCACTCGTTCCCGCTCAACATTCGACGAACAACACTGAGGATGCGCCCCATGCTGAAGATTCGCATAGCCCGCTGACAACAGGAGCTCCATTCCAAGCATTCGACGGATTTGGAGAAGGTTCTACTCAGTCTGACGTGAAAAGACCAGCACCAGTTCCAGTAAAACTTCAAAGAAAAGAAGATGCGGATCCGTTCGGCGATCTTCTCGACACGGCAAAGAAAAGCGGTGTAGTATGAAAGGGGTTGCATGTGTCTTATGATACAGGGCAGTTTGCAGGATAGCTAAAAAAGTAGTGATACATCTAATTGACTACTGTTCTGAAGACGGACTCAAAAACTACGTCTCTCATAAACGATGGTCAGAATGCTAACAAAAGGTTCAGCTCTTGGTGCGATTTTCATATAGAATCTTACACTTGACGTATGGTGCTTAGCATGCGGTTGTTAAAGATGCTAGAGATACCTTGGATGCGGGGAGAGCTTTTCAGTCACACTGCATTCGCGCTCAGTATCAGAGTGAGATCCATGTTTAAGTTTAAGATCGCCTTCGGAAGAGCTAGTGTCTTGTGTTAAACAACCAATGGGAAATGTCGTTTAAAGTGGTGGATTACCCTTACAGCAGTCCGGTTCCGGTTCAATATGGATGAGCGCCCGTTAGTCTGCAGCAAACTTGCCATCAGGTGTTTAGATTAAACCACAGTCTTGATCCTCTCTTGTCCATCTAGTTCAGGCAATCACCATTTGCGTGCGTTAACAAAGTAGTGGTCTTGATAAGGACAACCTTGTAACTATTCCACCGAAGTAAGATAACATGTGCGCAATGAATGTAAAAGGGCACGTGCATCTCGCCTTCACGTGGTGTGCCTGACTCCGATCCCTTTTCACGGGGCCGTAGCGAAATGAGAACGCAGACGGATCTCCAACGGAGACCAAGGACGGATGTGAAATGTAAAAAGCCTGGTAGCTCATCAGATCGCTGATCGTCAGAGTTGGAATTGATAACTTTGGAATGCAAGGAAAAGCGTTGATTTGGACAGAATTACAAAGGGGAATCACCAGGAAATACCTACGTCTGGGCCTGGGGTAGCGATATGAGCGTTACTTGCTTTATCCCGTCCACCGTAGTGCGCCCAAATTCCTGCTGATGAGAATCAGAAGCACGAGCGAGAGGGAAATGGGTCTCCCTTGGGAATTTGCTTTCTAGGCAAAGACTAGCTCCTATCATCATTCAACGAACTCGCCATGAGCTGATGTGTCAATTCTACCGCTAATTGGTCAGGTTCCCGATTTGTTGGAAGAAAACGCGACGTTGACAACGGAGCAAACAGCTCTCTTTCAGATTTCGTCACAATATTGGACTTCACCCAGTCTTTGGGTATGTGCAGAAGAGATAGAGCGTTTGCCCCCTAGAGCGCAGGCACAAAGTCGAAAATACTGTTGATCACTACGTCATAGGTGCAGAAGGCGCTCCACGGTCGGGCGAGAGGTTCTCCTCTCTACCCCAGAGCGCCACGAGCTTGGAGTAACAGTGATAGTGAAAAAACCGCCGGCTAGGACGTTAGAAGGCTGAAGTGAAAGCAGTTCTTTGATAAGAACTCCTATGTCCCATGCTTTGGAAGCAGTAGCGTGAGCTCGTAGAAATATATGCATCTTTGTGTGCCCACAACCAACCAACCATATTAATCTGAAGATGTCAGTGGGCTCTTCGTATTAGTCAGCAAGCCCCAACCGGCATGCGCCTGCGATTGTCTGATGTAGTAGCTGCTGCCTGTGGCATAATTGAGGAATAATTGTTCTATGCGGTGCTCATATGTACCCGCTCTGACAGGAACTTATGGAGATGTAATGCAGAAATGCAAGACGGACACGTTTGGAAACGAGAGGCATTTATAGATACAGCTGACGGATGACGGATGGTGGCCGTAAAGCTCCAAACACGTACTATTCCCGTCCTCTTCACTATTTCTGTAGCGGCAGGTTGATCTGAAAGACAAAAAGAAAAGGGCACAAATGCAGTCACCCTTTAAGCCGTCGATCAAAATCGTCTACGATTTCTTGTTGAAGATTCTTTTGGTCTAGTAGATCCTTGTCACTGGAGTAAATGACATTACCAAGTGATGAACCTTCCTGTATTGCAAACTGCTCTGCTGCACGCACTTTGCGCCGAATCTCGGGGTCCGCTCGTGCCATGCGCTCAGCAGCGAATCTACGAGCGGCATTTCGTTTGCGGATTGCGGAATTGACACGCCTTTGACGTAACCAACGAAATAATGGGACAAGCACGAAGGATGTAGCATAAGCGGCTAAGGCTGGGTATAGAGACCTGACGAGAGAGATAAACGCGGCGGCGTCGGGGGTAACAGCAACTACGGTAGCGAGCTTGGCTCCAAGTGTAAGCACTCCTAATACATTCAATGCGCCCAAGGCGACAGCGAGAGCACTCTGGGTTGGAGTGGCTCTGGTAAGGGACAGAAGCTGTTCTTCCAGGGGCGACACCGGGCCAACAAACTCGACACTGGAAGTACCACTTCGTAGAAAATCGGGAAACACGTAGATGATATCGCCTTGCTGAGTTACTTCAGGATGTCCATTGAATCGTTGCAAGACGGGAAGAACGTAACTTTCGTCGACCACATTTCCATCACGGAAAGTGGGATCTAAGTATGGGGCTAACTGTTCAGCTGTGACGGCACCCTTGTTGGAACGAATTATGGCTGCTATAGTACGATATTGACGTGTTTCAAACTGTTCATTGGGATCCCCATCACCAAACACAAAAGAGTAGACGGCTTCGAGAAATGACATTTCGCCTGGCGGCTTCTCAGCGCGGTAGGAACGCGTTGCGCGAGTATACCAAATGATGTCGAATATATCCGGAGCGAAAAAACGAACGGGCATAACAGAACTCCGAGATGATCTTCGATCGTCATCGGAAGAACTGGCAGCACTTCCCAAGACTGCAATGGCGACAAAAGTGACGACGATACTGATGATGAGCAGCGCTCCAAATGCGAGACGGGCAGCTGAATAGAGCGGCGGGAAAACTGCTTGCCAGGTCATACGGAGCTTTGCGCGAAGCGATGCGGCTCGCAACAAATTGCGCACATTCGACGGAAAACGATAGGCAAGATCGCCTGTCTCAGTTACGTCGATGGGGGTGCGTGTTAGGGCGGCGAGCTTGGCGGCTTGTGTGGCAACGTCGCTGACGGAGAGACCCGAGCGCGCGGCGATGTCCTGTACGGTGTGCCGCAACTGACGGGAAGATTCTATGGCGCGAATAACTGCTTCGGGAACATCCTGCACGTTACCGGAATCAGAAAGGGTGGCGTGAGGAATGGGGCGGGAGTACGACAGCGCGGGGGTGGTACGCGGGGTGATGCAGGGGAGGAAGAAGGTTTGTCGAAGTTGGACTGTAAAGAATGCATGGCGTACGCGAGAATGACGCGGTCGGCGAGGAGGAGAGAGACCGGAACGGAGGTACGCGGGCGCTCTGTGTGCGGGCGCGGAGTTCACGAAGGCGCTGGGCGGCATGGTTGCGACGCGGGTTCGATGGAGGAGGGCGACGGAGACAAGCGCAGCCAGAGTGAGGTCTCCGTGACGGCGTTCCGCTTTGCCGCTCAACGTGTCCGCGTGGCTGGTTTTCGTTCAAACCCAGCTGCCGCCTCGCATTGTAAAATGTGTGACGTTCCATTTCAATTGTACCAAATCCCCCTTCCGGCGGTCCGGAGATATGGCCGAAATGAGTCCAATATGGCCCTATTGGACCTAAACCCAGAATTGGAGCTCTGGGAATCTTTACAGCAATCTAAAGAACGTCAACACCACACCACACCCTCACCTTCCATGACCACAATGTCATTTGCCCCTAGCAGCACCGGAAGAAGGAAATCAATTGCCATCTTCTTCAGAGGGGTTCCAATTGTATTCCGAGGCGAAGTAGTCTTCCTTGAAGCCCGTTGTGTCCATATAGTAGCGCATGATAATACTCTTCTTTAGATAACTGCTTTGGTTGCCCTCCTGGGCCGACGGGACACTTAAAAGATCTTTCGCAGACAATACATAATCCTTCAAAGTTACACGAAAGGACGCAGCGAAGCAAACGAATGCATCAGACATAGAACGCTTCAATACTTGGAATGCACTCTACGAGTTTGATGCTGTTAGACGCTTAGCACGCACAATCAGAGGTGAGCTGCAATCGATTGGATTGCAATTTATTGAAATCCAAGCAATACAATCTGAGATTACACTCTTTCTTTGGCATTTCAATCTAGTTGTAGGACAGCAAACATATCAACTCATCATAATGCAGATTTTCATGATTTCAAATGCAAAATGCTAACTATTATATGTAACCGTTACATAAAAAAGTTCACTGCTTCAAGTTGGCCCATTGGCACGAGATGGGTAAGCAAAATCTAACCTCTGTTACATAATGATCTTTCTTTCCATCTTGACCGCAAAACCAAATCACAATAATACGAGTAGAGCGTTTTTCGGTATTCCCCCACCACAATCACGAACGAAAAACTTTCATTCCCATCAGAAAAACCGTCTCCATAACAGCTGGTTTGTGTTCTTGCTAAGTTTTTACGCACTGACTATAAAACTATTAGGTGCAAACCAGGAAAAAATACGACTAAAGAGCATCTGGTGTTTCAATGCCCCAATCTTCATTCTTCATTACAAAGAGAAAGAACGAGAACTTCACTGTAAGAATAAAATCGGTTTGAACAACCCCGCTAGACATCTGAAGAAAGGCATTGCGCACAGCGATGAGGCGACCTGAAAGAATCTATATTATGATATGCTGACACAAACAGCATTGCGTCGACGGCAATCTTTAGCATCTACATTTTTTCTGAAAGTAACTTCAAGGGAAAAAGCTGTCAATGATCACATTCGTCTCATTGTGCTCAACAGTACGCTGTTAAATACTATTGAATATGAAAACATTCGAACAGTTTCCAAATATACTGAACGATTCTCAGGTAAGACAGTGAAAAGGGTGATCTTCAAACTGAATGAGCTTTTTGAGAAGCGAAATGCCTAGGAGCTTCAAGCAGCAAATCATAGCGCAGTTCTACACGATGGTTGGACGTCTGGTAGAGAGCACTACATAGGGCTCTACATATCCTACGTAACCTATATTACCAACGGCAGGAACGAAAACGGACGTACCTACCATGAGGATGTACAATTCGCCCTGCTGTCGTGCTCGACCAAAGCAAAGTTCGAAAAAATCCCTGAAGGAGAACATATGACATGCATAAACCTGGAGAAGGCCATTCCTTTCTGTGCAGAAACGCACAACCAACATATGAAGTCCATGTTCTTGTTTATAATCTTGGCGTACTCACATGTGCCCTATGTCAAATTGCAGACAATTGCAAGGTGAACATGAAAGGCGCCAATTTACTTGGCATACCGCACTTTGCGAATAAAACTCATCTTTTAAACTTGGAGGTTAACCATATGGTGAAGATCGCAAGAGATCTTAAATTTAAATTGGCATCAGTTCATGAAATCATGTTGCAATGCAAACACTGTTTACGAAATGCAGCTCTTCTTCGCAACCTAATAGATCTACGTGCTGTAATTCACGATCAAACTCGTTGGTCTGGAATATTTTACATGTTAGAACGGTTTCTGAAGATCAGGGAAGAGTTGATTGAAATCATTCAAGACGAGAAGTACGACTTGAACTTCAATGGTAGCCAAGCATTCAAGAACAAAGCGGTGCGATATTGTAAGCAAATTTTGCACATTGATATGACAACTAAAGAGCTGCAGACACAAAAGATCTCCTTGTCGCACTGTCAGTATGCGTTTGATTTGCTGGTTGAAGAAGTTTGCACTGGTTTCAACGACTCTGATTCTCCTTTTTCCTTTTCTTTCTCAAGAACAGGTACATTTTGGACGATGCTGAGATCTTGCATAATCCTCTTTTTGAGAGTGGGGTGTACAAACGTCAAGACAACTGTACTGCGGCTATGTCACATGGAGAGAGAAGTGCTTGTGAATCCTTGTTATTACCGGTGGAAGAAACTGACAATGACGATGGAATTGTTTTACACAGTATACAGGAGTATAGACAGCGTCTGCATCGTCGCGAGCACAGTAAGATTCGTTCGGAAACAAGATATATGAACTGCTATTTTATTCTCTATTCTTGTTTTGGGCGTCACAAATGTCGGCGTGTAGACAAAGCTTCCTGAGATTACATACAGTAGGATCGTTTTTATGATTCTCAATACAGTGGACCAGCATAGACCCAACCTCGTTCGTACTCTTCTTGTTCGGCCATTGGTCTTCCGGTAAACCATACACAAATATGCTGTTGAGATTACTGCTGTGAACTCTGAAACAGTCGAACTTGGAGCCGGTAACGAAATGGAGCTGTCCAGGCTGTCGAAGGAGGTGAGGCAGTAACATATTTTCTGCGAAGTCAAATGTGAAGTGCATATTACACCCTCCTTTGAATAGAGGTGCGTATGGCCTTGCAGGCATTTATAAAAGCGAAATTCTTGACCAGCTTCTTCTCTGTGCCTACTGTGCACGTGCGGAGGCGATTCACGAATCGTAGCATTGGTTGCCCCCGAAACAAGACCGGAGAGCTCAGTGCACGTGTCGCAGACATCACTCCGGCTCTTGAGAATGTGATGGCTTGGTGCGTGTGAACGCCAGACTTTTACGAAGCTGTTCTGCAATAGAGGTTGTGTTGGTAGAACAACACCTTGGTAGCTTGTACCATACAAGATGTCCCGCCACTCAAATCAGTACTTCTCATAGACATTCCCGGGCGTTGTGTCACTTGATCACCAGTGTATAGGGTCTTCGTCAGCAGAATCTCGGCCGGTAGGGCCCAACATGGCGTTCAATTCACTGTAGCGCTTCAGGAACTCAAGGGAAACAACGCTCTGTACTGTCAACTTCTCCTTGCAGTTGGTCTTAGCAACGCCATCGGCAAGCTGAAAACTTTCGGAGCTTACCACCATCTTGCCGAGACGGTTGACAGTGCGTGGATGGATCTGAAATATGGCGGAAAGTACAGCTCGACGAACTCCTTTACCGCGTATGCAATACCTCATAGTACAGTAGGCATCCTGATACGTGTTTCGACTGCGTTTCCGAGATGTTGTATCCCCCTGCAGCAGCTCATTCGTCTCGTGTTGACGTGAAGTAACTGCCAGTAGCATTTTGCGCACTGTATTCCTGCGGTCGGTTTCAGAGAGCAGCGCAAAGCTCTTCGCAAGCTCCATCATATCCAGAACGGCGCACGTAGATATACAGAGATACTGAGACATTAGAGTGTCGAAGAAGCGTATCTGGTTGCAGATAGAAAGGCCATGGCATTCTTAGTCTTCATCGACAGCTGCAGGGACGATGTGCGCTACTTGATTGAGGTCGCTGCTCGGAAGAATCGGGAAGGTGCCATCATCGAGCACTTCAGAGATAGCGACAGGGGATGCCGCCAATGTTCTTGTAACACCTCAAGGTTAAAGGGGTCGAGGGGCTGCATGACGAGTTTTGGGCGACGATGGAGCTTTCTGGAGTCGGTCCATTGTGGTGGGTGAATGGACATTAAGAATCAGATAGAAAAATTCTTTCTACTGTTTGCCGGAAAATGCTAGCGTTTCGCAAATTTTTGTGGACGAAATATCGCGTGATTGTAACCGCCGTAGAATCTCCATTCAATTGGAGACAGCCATCAATATAAAGCTGAGATCTGCAGCTTTGCAGCGATGTATTGATCTCTCATCGGCCTTAATACTGTATTTTGACTAATTGAAATAGAACAGCACAAAAATTGTTTGAGGTAATTTCCGAAAGTATCAATAAGCATGGCTTAACTTGGAACACATTCATGACCATAAAATATGTAAAATTTTGCGCAGCTTTTGGTACGCCAGAATCGATGGTAGACGTATAAGTGGTTAATTTGAGACAAGGACGAGCTTTGCCTTTTTACGGTGTGTTTAAACCTGCATTCGGTTGCGCCATAGTTGCACGGGCTCTTGTTATTATGAACTTCAATGGAACAGACTATTGCAAAACTAACTAATTAGTTGTAGCAATGTTGAGGTGACGTGCATTATTGCTTTTTTTAACGCAATGGGAGAGTGATGACGTTTGGTCCGCGTATTTTGAAAAAAAGGCAACAGCTAAACAAGAATCGCTTATCACAGCTCATATGCTTCTTTGCACAGTCTATCCACTTCTCCTTTTTCTTCGAAGAAAGCGAACGAGCTTCTAACTTTGGGTACTTCACTCTCAAGTTTCCATGCCTTTTAAAAGAACTACAGTTTTGACGATTCTGGCCTTTCCAAAAAACACAACGCACCTGACATTGACAATTTGATAGAGGAACCCCTTAATTTGGATCTGCGGGAGAACTCTCAATTTTACAAAACCCAACCTTGGCTAATTAAGAAAAGGAAAAACAGGTTTTGCCGTACATTAGCCATTTTTTTGGCAACTAACTCGTTTCAAAATAATCTATTTCTCACATAGAGCCTGTATGGTTGCAAAACCTCACCAAGGCTACATTTGGCAGAGAAACAAATGTCAGAACTTGGTTGTTTCTCGACAGATTTGGCTGTACTCATGAAAACGTCTCAAGGGCCTCATTTGGCAGGATGCTGAAAGGTATCTTTCGGGGCGAGTTTTAGTATTCGTAATCTACACAACCAATACTAGAAATTAAACAGAACAGTCAAGGCATTGCAATTTTGAAACAATGAAGTAAGAGGTTATTCAAAGTGGCTCTAAAAGTAACATTAGAAGCAAAGATCACTAGTTCTACTACCAAGGTTGTGTAAGATATAAAAAATTATTTTGTTAAGTTTTAGTACTAATTTGCTGATGCAAAATCTTTAAAAATACATTTCTATCGCAATCTGCTATCAATTCTCACACTAGACAAAACTAATTCTTAAGAAAGTACGTACTTGAAATTTGCTGTATCAACAACATTCTTTGTATGCCAAAAAGACCTGCATCAAAACATTGAAGGCAAAATCCCAGAAACTATAGGAATAGAAATTTTTCATGGCTTGTGAACGACCCATTACAACGTGTTTGAGAATAAACTTTGGTTTTGTTTGCTGCTTGTACTGATTCACACATTCATGTAGTGCATGGATGTAGAAAGTATGAGAAAAAAACTATGAAGACGCCTGAAATCACAAATACATACAGATTTTGAGACCTTAAAAAAGAACAACTTTGGAGGAGTTCAGAATAAGTTTGTATCATTTCATTGCCTTCCAAATATAGCTCTATGCTGAATCAAGCTTGTATGAAGATTGGTCCATATAACTTCTTTACTTGACAGCGTTTTTCAACCGCAGAAATCCTGCAACATGCGAACAAAAGCTAGCATGTTTACAAGTAAATCTTACTTGAGATGAATAGAAAACCATACATGGCATATGTCCTGTTCTACACAAACCGCAGACACGTCACTTTATCTCATTATTCCCTTTCCATTTTCCGAAATAGAAAAATATCTGTCTACGCGACTGTCTTCGCGCTGAGCCTTTCATGATTTCTGCGAAGGATAATAGAAGTGAATTTATTGGTAGAAATGAAAAAGAACTATATACAACCGGGAATGGTTTTTCAGTACGTAATGAGCATACAGTATTGTACTGAAATTCATATGCGCATATCCTCTAGGCGAGCTGGATCATGAATGACTCATTACCCAGGTGGAATCGGTTAAACTCAGTTATGAGCGGACCCTTGGAAAGTTTGGGGGAAACTCGATATGAATTTTATTTGGTATATTTTTGGAACTTCCATGGGTTTTTTCTATGATATCTGGAATAGATGTACGCGTGGTAAGCGTATGGACATTATCCATTGCTGAAATGATTCAGACGTGTCGTGTTGCGCCGTGGCCAGCCATGCCACTCAGTGACACAAAACATGTGGAACACACATGTGGCACATTAGAGTTATAGTATTCTCAGTTTATTATGACCCAATAGGACTCAAGAGAGGACTGCCCTGCTGGTTCACTCTAAAGTAGATCTAAGCTGTGACTCGGCTCTGAATTTATGGCCTTCACGAAGTGCTTAACTCCCTCCTGGTGTTTCACTGCGTTCGGTCTGGGTATACTCACCCGCACAGTATCAAATACAACCGCGGATCTGTCTTACTCCGTGGGTGCGCACACTATCAAATAGAACCGCGGATCTGTCTTACCCCGTGGGTGCGCCCAGTTTTCACTTTTTACCGTGTTGGTTCCCTTTTATTTTTGAGGAAGATAGCTGTTCGACTCAATATTGAGTCCTGCCATGCTGGCTGATAAAAGACATGCCCCCGCCGGCTCTTTTTCGGCTTTATGCATGACCGGCCGGGTTGTACTCTTTTCGTTGGTTCTTTCCCCTTTTTTTCTTTTCTCCCTTTTTCCCTGTGGATTCTTCGTGGACCAGAACATCACTTACACGGACATGTGCCCTACGTAGTATCAACATTATTCCGTTTTAGGTAGCCGGTAGCTCTCGGTGATCTGCAAAACAGTCCTACAGGTATGGGTGCCACATGCGTTGGCGAAGTCCTATATATATTCTGAACGGCGGGTGCGCGATAATACGTGTGATCACGGGTAAAAGAGTATCGCGAGTGGTTTGCTTGGATGGACGCCGAGAACTGCAAGTCATTAACTAGTTTCAAAATTCTGAGTGAGGTTCCACGACTAGAAACTTGTGCTTATGCCCATGTGTCTGTCATTTTAATAAGGGGGTCCGAACGTCAGTGACTAAGGAGTGCGCGGACGGCCGCTCCTCGTTCCTGATGGTCATAAAATATCTAGATACTTTAGATGTGTGCGCCGCGGCAAGCACTTACTGTGCGAAAGCCAAATTAGTGGTGAAATCTACATATGAATGGCACCTTCGCATACGCCCACTCATAGACCATACGGGTAGCCCCGGTTACCCAGAACTACCAGACTAACACAAGAATTTGTCAGAGACTTAGGCAAAACCTGCATCTCGGATCACCGAATACTCTTGACGCCACATATCCCCCTCGTTAAGAGCGGAGCTCGTCGACGCCAATCGTCTACTTTAGCGACGAACAATGGGGTCTTCCTTGACCTCTCCAGATCGGTCCCATACACAGTAAAACGAACCTATTGGGAACTCTTCACTCTAACAAAGAATAAACACATCTCTCAACGACCAACCTTTTCAACAGGAACAACAGCAGCCCTCTGCGTCAACTTCCGGGCCAGTACCAACTTCTCAGATGGCACTATTGTGTCGATCTCAGCCAGTCTTGCCGTTGTACATATCTAACACCGCGTTAATCCGTCCTTCTCAGCGCCTTCAACAGCGAACTTTTCTACACCCAGCGGTCTCGGTGGTTCAAACTCCAATCAACCAGCAGGGCGTCTTTACCGAAGCCCCATGGCTTTATCTACAATCTGTGGGAGACAAAGATCCCATCAACCACTATGTTCTGGTAGTGCAACTGCCCGATGGACTCCCATTTCATGTGGTTGACACCGACGATTGGCTCGTGCACTGTACGCTTCCGGACAGCGTGACAGCGCGATTTGGAAACCAGCGCATGAACGAATCGCATGTCCGCTTCACCAAGCTGATTTACCAGCGAGTGCGACGAATCATTGGAACTCTCCATCTAGAAGACACTCGGGAATTCGACACATGGGTAGCTAGAACAAACAGTGAAGCGTAAGCCTACGAATTAGCACTCGGAGAAATCCGAAGTAACTGATGGCAGGGTATTCGCAGTGTGTGACAGGAAGCCCTGTGTTTCCAACAACCACTGCTTTGCGCGAAATTCCGGTATCTTCGCAAAAGCAACATCACCCTCTGGGAGTTCTCCCGTTGGGAACGCCGAACCAGGTCCAGAATGGGGCATCTAGTCCCATATCGAATGGTTGGGGTTGATTCCGTCCGTCTGCTTCTCATGTTTGCCAATACGTTTCGATTCTAGGACACTGGGCTGCGATCGAGTGCCCTCGTGGCTGCACGGTGGAGCTACCTCTAGTGCTGACATACTTAAAATCCCACCCAGTCAATGATCTGTATTCCGGACTCTGGGCGATGGCACTCACGGAATTCATCGCCACGATGGTGTTTTTCATCCTATGAGATGCGTATGACACCCACTGATTGTGGTACATGAGTCCAATGGCTTGTAGTTACGCGAGAAGTCTCGACCTTTCCGTCATGATTGGGTCACATGCTAAGCACGGGGATCTCGGTCACTTAATGGATTTTATCGACCAGGTTAGCTGGGATCTAGTTTCAGCTGAACATGTAGCACATGGGCGTTGCGCACGACAACGCGATTATTTTCCCGGACAGGGCGCAGAAGCTGGTGACTTCATATGGTATGATCCATGGACGCGTCAACACGTGACATCCAATCAAGCTCGATACCTGTGACAGAATCCGCGTGCTCAGCTTTCCATTCAACTCACTGGCTACGTCTTCGAGCCGGAGGCCACGTCCATGGACTGCATCTTCGAAGAGGAAGACGTCGATTACCACAACAAGCCGTACGAGATGGAGACGGATGGTCCGGCGCCTCAAAAGAACATCCCGGAAGTACCGCAACCTTCACGCCTAGGTTATCAGCAACCTCAGCAAAGTACAGCCGAGAACGAGGCCGAAGCTGAGTTGCTGAGGTGGATCATCGAGGATGCCAGCATTCCACCAAGCCCAGTTCGTGGCGATCGTCAGCAAATGCTTGGGCTCCTGCGCCAAAATCTGGGACAGCACCCAACGGACCCAAGCGTATGAGCGTGTACCTGCAGCATCTTCATCGCAAAGCATTTTGTACCGGGGCTATGATCATCCCTGACCAATTTTAGTTTCCTCTCAATTTTTATAGCACTGTGTTCAGTGTTTACTTCTACTCCGTGATCAGGAGCATTCTCTTCCGTTCCTGCTTGGTGTTCCATATTTCTCATGTATAGCATGTCAATTAACAGCCCGATGAGAGCGTCAATCAGATTTGCTAGTAACGGCAGTTTCTTCCTTCGATGATAGAGTGCCACATGCCACCGAGTAAGATTCGTGATAGATTCCCAAGTGTCCGCTTCCGGCGGGTAGCCGTACCATCGCACTCGATATGGCATCTTGAATTTATCCTCGTCTGGAGCGTTACCAACAATGCGGTCGATGACGTACTCCTGCACGCCTTAGCGTGTCGGTGCGTTCGAGGGTTCTACACCCATTGAGAGGTTCTGGCTTTCCATGGACGTCCGTGTGTCCTTAGACATTTCCGGGCTCTTCCCACTTGGACTTGAATTTTGGAGGATCAGAACGAGGTGGAGAGGACGAATCCCTTGTGCTTACTGTACGCCTCGGTAGTTCCTCTTCAGGAAGGTCTGTTTTGTTCAACTTTAGCTCGGGGTCGCCTCAGGATGAAGCAGTATCGGGAGTAACCGGTTAATTTTTGGCAATGACCTCTCAGGTCTTTTCCGGTTGGTCCCCAAACGCGGGGTACGCACTCACGATCTTTTCCCTTTGGAGTTCCTTCTCAATCTGAGGTGGGCCTACTTTTCACTTTTCGTGATGCTGTGATCGCCGGTTACGTCTTCTTCACAAGTTTTGGATGCTTACTGAGAACGCGCTTTCTGCGTGGATGTGGAACAGCGCTTGCGCCACCTTGAGCTGATCTATGAATGGTTTCCTCGGGATTTACTGGTGTCAAGTCGCGCGTGGCGGCGCCAGCAGCTGCCCTTGTCTGCAGGATGCTTCCCACGTGGCCACGTCCTGCCAATATGCGACGAAGAGCCCTGCTTACAGTGCCAGTGAGTGGCGGTTGTGCACCGGCTCGGCCGGGAGGTGGAAAATCCAATACTTCTGGACTGCTGATGGGTTACGACGCAACCCTCATCTCCATGAATACAAGGTCGAGGTCCTCTCGCTGTGCAGCAATGGTTTGTACCTGAGTTCTGTGTCGGGCAGGATCGGGAGCTGCCATGACACGATGGAGTGAAATTCGGGGAAGGTCATCGTCTCTACGGATCAAAATCATTTCGGAGTCTTCCTCGATGATTTGGAACGGACCAAATGCCGCTGGGGATAGCTTTTGCCTCCTTCGGAGCTCTCTCTTTCCCTGGGATGTCGTCCCGTCTGGACGTTGAAAACGCACAAAAACGTGAACGCCTACCTGCAGATCCGGAATCATAGGGCGCAGGCTGGCGTCATAGTTCTGCTTTTCAGCGGATCTCGGCAATTTCTATTTCTCTTTCTGCCTGCTCCGCGCGTCTCCTTAGGTCGTCCCTTCCCTTCAGGTGGTTTTCAGCCGCTCTTGGGGGGTCAGATTCGCTGTCTTCTTCCAACTTCAAGGGTAGCGCCGGCGAACGTCGAGATAGAACCCGCTCGAATGGAGCGATCTTCGTAATCGAATGGACCTGCGTGGTGTAGGCGTAGCAAAGTGTAACTGTGTAGAGAGTTCCATCTTTTGGGCTTTTGGGTGGTCCCTGATATAGTTCCAAAAAGCGGCAATACTTGTGTGATTAAAACGCTAAACCGCCTGTCGGTTTGTTCGTGGTATGTCGTAGTAAACAAGTTCTTCACGAAGAGGATGCGGCATGTATCTTGGAAGAACTTCGCAACCAATTGCTTCCCATTATCTGATAGCAGATTAAACGGCGAGTCATACACAGAAACCCACTCCCTCATAAACTCTTGTGCGATAACGGCAGCCAAGATCCGCTTAAGCGGGCCTGTTTGGGTTAGCTTCGAGAATCGATCCGTAATTACCAATAATTACTTACTTCCTGGCTTTGCACAAACCAGTTCACCCAAAATGTCGATGCTGACCTACTACAAAGGCGCTTTTGCCAGAAATAGTTTCAGTAACCGTTTTCTTTTCCACAACTTGATGCGATTTTTCGTGCATGACGTGCACAGCCTTGCCGTAGCATAGCAATTCATCCCCATTGCTGGCCAATATAGGTCCCTTCTGAGCTTTTGATAGAGCTTAGTTCCACTTGGATGTCCAGATAACTGGAAGTAATGAACTAGGTGCAAAACGCGACTCTTTAAAACGTGTGGAATCACGATTTTATCCGATAGTTCGACAGTGCGAACTAGTACTCCTTGTCCATCAAGACAAAAAGTTAACCCTTGCCCCCGTTAGGATGGGAGCCTACTGAAGTGCATAAGTCGTCTACGAGTTGCTCACCAAGGAGATCTTCGTACGAGATATGCTCGAGCTGTTTTGACGGGTCCGTGTTGGTGGACTGCGCTAACAATAGGTCCAAAGTGAGGTTTTCATCGTTTATAGACGGATGGGTTTTTCCTAATGTATTTAGCAGCAAAAGCGCGTCTGTGTGCACATGGGAACGTCACTTCTTGTACTTGACATCGAAGTCAAATTATGAAAGGCGTGAGTGCCAGTGCATTAAGCTTAAAAAGAGGTCAGAGATTGAAAGCTTACAGCGGAGGCAAGAATGATGCCTTTTGACGGTGGATTGTACCCTCAGAAGGTAAGGAAGGAGCCTGGTGAGACCCCATACCACAGAAAGGCCTTCCTTTTAAAACAAAGGGTAGTTGCGTTCCGCTGTTTGCAATGAACTTGAAAAATAGCCAATTGGTTTCCGTTTACTGTCAGCATAGACCAAAAATATTGCCCAGTCCATCTGGTACTCATTTGTGTCGGTATTGACAACAACGTAAGGGAACACGAGTCTGGGGAGGGCCAGTATCGGTGCTGATACCATACTTCCTTTAGGCGTTCGAAGGCGTCCGTATCGGCTGGTCCGAATTCGTTCAACTGCGTTGAGTGGTTTTTCTTTTACGTTTAAAGAGGGGGCGATATTCTAGTAGCGCAGAACAAACCGTCGGCATACGTTACACAGGCCAAGATAAGCACGGAGTTGTGTTTTTGTCCCGAGAGGGACCGCCTTGCGAATTGCCCCAGTCAAGGCCTCTTCCTTCTTTATTCGTCGTAATTTGATCAGTTGTTCAAGCTACCGGACCTTATCCGCAACCAATTTGCATTTCTTGAGATTCAAGGTGATTCCAGCTTCCTGGAGCGTGTTGGGTAATAGCTAAACGACCCTGAAATTGTCTCCGATGTTCTTACTGAAAACGATGAGGTCATCAAGATAGGCCAAGGAGGTCTTCCACTTGTACACTCACAACATAATATTTTTAACACGTTGGCACATGGTAGGAGCATTTTTGAGTCTAAAAAGCATTCGTTTGAGTCGGTAGAGACCGGCGTGGCAGAAAAAGGCCGTTCTGTCACGGTGTTCTTTAGCCATAGGTACTTGCCAGTAACCGCAACTGGCGTCAAGTGTAGTGAATATCGTGGCATCACTTAAGCTATCGATGCACTCACACATTCTTGGTATTTGGTAAATGTCCCGAACAGTTGCTGTGCCCAGCGTCCGGTGATCCAAGCAGAAGCGTAGTGATCCATCGGCCTTGGGTGCCATAATAAATGAGGATGCCCAGGCTGACTGAGCTGGCTCGATGACCGCTTTCTCCAGCATCGCGTCCACCTTCTGCTGCTCAATTTCCCGCGTTCGAGGACCCAACATGTAAAGATGTTGAGCTATGTGCCTTTTGCCCAGAGCGAGATTAATATGGTGTTCAGTGGCCACGATATAACCCAGTCTTCAACTCTACATAGAGGAATACTTTTGAAAGAACCTGCCTAAGCGTTACCGGTGTTGTTACGATACATGGGAAAGGTCCAAGTCAACAATGAACCATGGTAACTCTCCGGCCTTCCAGTTCTCTTGTGACGTTAGCTACTCTTCTTTTGCCGTTTCCAGGGACTGTATTTCAGCTGGTAACGAGGTACTCAAAACTCTCGCTAAGAAAGTATGCGTCGGCACCTCGGAGGCTGCATCTGAGCAACGCTGTTAGCGGCAAGTATACCATTACGTTCGTATGTACGAGACCGAGCCTGACTATCGATGAAGTCATGGAGCTGAGTGGTTACCGTAACCCATGTTTGAGATTCTGGAGGTATTTCTACTCCACGTGCAGTGTTGATCTTTGGAGATGTTCTCCTGCTCCTCCCAGCATTCTGGAAAGGTGGTAAGGGCACTGAAAGTGAAGCCAGCCTCATCGGTTTCTGAACGATTGAGAAGGTGCTTCCATTCTCCATCTCCACTTCCGGGGAACTATTGCTTCTACTAAGATGTCACAGTAATCGCATCCACCAACACCTTTGGCAGCCAATATGGCACAGACAATGAGTTCCAATATGAGAACATGGCTTTATAATCAAACAGCAAGTCGAATTGTGCCCAAATTATCAAGGGGCTTCTTCTTTGCATCCTGGATATCCGGTAGTGGTCTGCATTGTATTCTGGTTCGATCAAAAGGGCTGAGTTCAGATACCTTGATAAAATTCGGTCCTGCGCTGGTATCCAATATCGCAAGACGTCGTTACAGTAAGTGTCGATCGGTGCTGATATCTGCGTAGACCTTATGTGTATGTTTTGCCATAACCATAATGGGGTCAATCAGTCCCCCACATCACTGCTATCGTCGCCATGATGGACTTAGTTTGCAGTTAAACTGGGTTTGGGATGCAGTAAATCCGGAATTTCCTGGCCTAAGGAGAACCTTTGGCTCCCATACCGGGGAGTGAAGAAGACACTTCTCGTCAGCCACCACATTGAAATCGAGCTCTGCCGACTCCCCTGAGGCTCCTTCCGTTACATACCCGAATGCTTTTGTTTCTCTTTCGCCATGGTGGTTGCAGGCAAACTGCGTGACGGATGAGTCTCTGGTACTTCAGTGTAAAGCGCCGCAGTTATTTTTTTTATACTGTATAGATCCACTGCAACAAATCCCTTAGCTTTCTAATACATCGTCGCTGGTATATGAGTTCGTTCAGCTTCGGGCAAAGCCGCGTAATTTGCGATAACAGCGTGCAAATTCCTTGCAGGAAGAGTTCATTCAACTGCCATATTGGTGGCGTCCGTAGCACACATAAAACGGTATGTCTTCTGGTCATAGGCGATAGTGAGTATAACATTGGTTAACAGCACGGCTATCTATCTATCAAGGCTTGCTTGGCTTGACCCCTCGGTGTGGGGGTGCCGTCACTGCGTATGGTGGTCGCCTTCTCTTCATAATGGGAAATTGCGAACCTTCCGAAGGCCTAACTGTGGTACGCAATTCCATCGTTGGAACCTATGAGTCTGGATAGTCCAGGTACTATATTGCTTTCTCCGGCGTGTCCCTCTCATCCAGGTATAGAGATGACGAATAAGTAAAATTCTCGGTGCGCTTCTCATACTGCAATTTTATGGTCTCGGGCGTTTGTGTACGGGCTGGGCCATCCTTTTATGCCACGCAAGCCATTAATAAGCATTGTTGTCTGCGGGGGCGAACTCCAACGCCTTCGTCTCGTCGGAACTATACTACTTCCATGAAAATCATGTTACAATGCATTTCTCGTGGTCTGGCGACCAAAGTCTTTATAACCAGATCCATTCCGTTCAAGAATAGCTTCATCTTCTCGTCAGTCGAGTGAAAACTTCCACACCTAGTAGCAGCCCTATTCAACCGAGACTTGAACTCCACGTCCTTATCTCCAGGTTTCTGGGTAACATCCCCGAGCTTTAGCATAGCCTTTCAAGTGCGGCTCGACGTCGCTTAATTTCGCGCAGAAAGTGCACAGCTTCTGGCCGGTTGGTGACTCCACCTTCTACCACGGTTAGAGACCGGACACGGCGCCATTCTGGTCCAGGGCAAATACTGTCATTAAATGTAGTTTGGTAACATATGCTTGAGCTTCAGTCACTACTCACATATCCCATTCGGTCAGAAACCGAGAAAGAAAGTCAAAGATAAGGATGGGGTCCTTTCCATCAAATATGAGATCACTCATACCAACTTTAAGCCTCTTAATCTGATCCATTACACTACCTGCTTCACGACTTGTTCGCTGCACCTTCCGCACTTTCAGACGGTAGAAGCGATAGTCAATGATCCTCCGATATACCTTATTCTTGCATGAGAGCATCTTCCGTGCCTTCTTGGACGGGTACTTCTTGCAGCGTACGCAAGCAGCAGTACTGCGTCTTTTCTTACTCTGTGTACGAGAATCTTCGTCACTGGACATAGCCTGTGATGCGTCTTTCTCATATTCTTCTGACCCAGAGCAATCGAGCTCCGAGTCCTCGACATCATCCGGATCTGAGTCTGAGGCGGGCTTTCGAAACTTCGTATGCTTTGTCTTTTACTTCTCCGAACGGGATTTACCAGGAGTAGGTGGTTCGGCATCGATCTCGATCGGACTGGTAGCAGGGATCTGTGTATAAACCATAGCTTCTAGCCTTTCCAGGCGAGGGTTGACACGCATGACAACCTTCTCCACGTTGATGGGCATTTCCGGTAGTAACCTGGAGGCATTTTCTTGTAGCTCCATCAATTGGGTCAGATCCCCTCGACTCATCCGAAATGTTGCAGTCATTTGCGCGCTTTCACTCTGGGTCACCAGTGCATGGTGATTCACACGTAGGCGTCTAGCGACCTAGTCAGCGCAGCGAGCAGCATCCCCATTTCTGTGATATGGGTTCTGTGTCATCCCGAATCATTTCGGAGACGTTGCACTGTTTGTAGCCTGGTCTCTGATGAAGGTCCTGCGGGGCTTGCACCTCTTCGCACACCTGTGGTTTGACTGGTCTCCGTGGCCAGTACATCAGCTTCCACTGGGACGGCGTTTGTCTACTAGGCTATTGATCTGATAGCTTGCCTAACAAGGCGGTTCCCAGCTTCCACCGAAGTGGGTAGCCCTTCAATTTGTGAAGGTTGTGCAGAAGGACCATGCTGTCCGGAACTCAAACGAGTACAAGTCTGGACCATTCCAGGTATCTTATGTACAACAATTGCAGCAAATGTCCAGTCTTCTAAGAGTCACGTTATTATAATCCTTGTAGCCATAGCGAGTAGTATAGAACTCGAAATGGGGCTGATACCAGGCAATAAACTCGAGATGACTCTTTTCGCTTCTGTAATCGGAGTACCACTTTGTATCACAAAATCAAAGTCAACGATATCTTCTAGATTGGGAGAACCGAATTTCGGTATCAAAAGTATTCCTTTTGAGTCACTTTGTATCTGGCAGTGATCCGCAAAAAAACCTTACAGGTAGGGTTGCCGCTTGCAGTGGCAGAGTCTTATAGATATATCGAACGACTGTAGCGCGATTATAAACTTTATCACGGGTAAACGAGTAGCGCGATTGGTGTGCTTGGATGGGCACGGGACACTGCAATTCACTAACTAAATTTGGAAATCCGAGTGAGGTTCCAAGAATAGAGGCTTGGGTTCATGCTCGTGTGCCTGTCAGCTTAATGAAGATGTCCAAATGTCAGTGACTAGCTACTGCGCGGACAGCCTCCCTTACCTGCTGATAGTCATAAAATATGTAGATATTCTAGACGTGTCCACCGTGGCAACCACTTACTGTGCAAAAGTCAAATTAGTGGTGAGATCCACATATAAATGGCACTGTAGCGCAATGCGCTACTCATGAGACCCGCCGCTATCAGCGGAGCAAACAGCAGGCAAAACTTGGTAGGAAGAGCCAAGCAGGTCCAGAATATTCCGAATCCCTGGCTCGGTTCTACACTTCCGACGGAAGTACGATTACTGAGCGATGCCCATAGCTACCAAAAGAACAAGCGCCTAATAGACGTACAACAAAAATGTGTCGGGCTTGGCATAAGACCACTAGAACCACAGCGAACTTTGCCTGGCGACAGAAAACATGAGAACAGCCTCGAGATTGGACCAGTGCCCGGACGAAAGCCTACGCCTAAATCTCCTACTAAGCTTCGATCGAATACCATACGTGTGCCACCAGGAGAGCATGGTATCCATGACATTGCGCCAGAGCCCAGAATTGTACGTCTGCTACGGCTGCACCTTCTGGCACTCGAAGTGAGCGATGCTCACTAACCAGGGTTCGCGTTTCACCCAAGTATGGGGGTCGATACAATAGTGCGGCTGTCTACTCAGACAGCACGGTTGCCAGGAGCCCAACGGGAAAAGCGACAGCGCAACGAGTACTATTGGCGGCGGAAGGCCGGTAGCGACGAGGACTGAACGGGTAATACGCGGCGAGTGTGGGACCCAAGGTGGATCTCGACTATAGTTGCGCGAGCTATAGCCGGTTTGGTAGGCGTTTACACGGGAGTAAGGCCCCAAGGACTGGTGTTGAAATACTAGAACGGCAGTTCGGAAGCCATCAAGAGCTCGACTGGCTTTACTTAGAAGCTGGAGCGTGAGTTGAGCACACTAATATGGCCGGGCGCTGGGACAGCTGTCCTAAAGTTAGTCTATTCTAATAAATAAAGTGCGTAGTGGTACAAGTGTACACGCGCCCGCGCGCGGCAGTCTACAAAGAACCAGTGCCACACTTGGACATGGCTACGCCTAATGGGTGCCAAGTGCAGGGCGGCAGTGCCGCCACAAACTAAAAAATTCAGGGCACCACCGTATAAAATAACAGTGTGGCTGCACCGTAATGGCTAGACCTCTGGCCTCTATATAAGGGCAAGGTCCACTGCGCTACAGGAACTTTCGCGTGCGCGCGCTAATAGCCCGTAAGGGTATTCCCAGTTACCCGGAATTACCTGCCTGGCATGAATTGTTTTCAGAGACTTAGGCAAAAACTGCACCTGGGATCACCGAATGACACCATGCGCTACGTTGATCAGCTGGTAACACAATTTTCGGGAACATCTCCCGTGGTGTAACCCGAAGCCACCTCGGTTTTACACCCGAACACCGTGTTGTACATAGGGCCCTGTCGCTGAGTCTACCTCGTAAGAGAGCAAACCCGCAAAAACCTTGGGAGGATCTCCCGCCTAGGGATATTGCTCCACAAGTGTGTCACAGCTGCCTTCTGAATCTGTACGTTTCGCATAACACACACACTTTCCTCTATATTGCGAACAATGCTACTACTCGTATTCAGTTAAAAACCGCTATGTTCGTTCCACATTACCAACATATGTAGAACTGGCCGCATTCTTGATCTAAGTCGGAAGACCTACATGCAAAAGAACCGCATGTCAATTGGGGTTTCGCTCAAGTAATGTTAGGACAATAGTAACAGAATTGAACACGGCTCATTGCTATATATGTCAGAGCCACATCAGGTTTCTGGTTGAAGAAGAAGAGGAGGAAAGGCTGTGACAGGCGTTCAGGATTTAAGATGTCTGCAATGTTGTGTAGGAGTTGTAGATGGCACTCATATTAAGTGATTTCCATGACCAAAAGATCAGTACTACGATTACAGATGCTACGAAGACTACCCAAGCGTAGTCATTTTTGCAATGGTGGCAGCATAGAGATAGTTTCTCCCGAGTGATATTGGGCACCCCAAAGTTCTTCGA
The DNA here is from genome assembly GCA_003194525.1 of Gracilariopsis chorda. Classification (NCBI taxonomy): domain Eukaryota; phylum Rhodophyta; class Florideophyceae; order Gracilariales; family Gracilariaceae; genus Gracilariopsis; species Gracilariopsis chorda. Next base: position 106,698 of record NBIV01000175.1, read on the forward strand.
GAATCTTCCACATATTATCGATTGCCCTTAAAACACAAAATCTACCTGCTCAAGTGGTTAGGATAATATATGCCTGACCTGTTAATCGCAGATGTTCCAGTACGTCCTTAATTGATCGGAGACCATGCATTCAAGTTATATGTCAATATGGTCCAAATTGCAAGTGCACGATGTAAACAAATGCGTGTGCGCATGCCCTCTGGAGGAGGTGAATCATAAGGATGACGTACCGACGTGGCATTGGCTCAACTCAAGTATGTTTAAACCCTTCGAATTTTGGGTGAAAGTCATGCAGAGCAATGCGTATGTGCATACCCTCAAGGCAATGTGGATCATGAATGATTCAGTACCCACGTGGCATCCGTTGAACTAAGAAATGAGTGGACCCTTGGAAAGTTTTGGGTGAAATGGGATATGAATTCTGTTTTGTATTTCTGGAACCTTCGTGCGTGATTTATATGATATCTGGAGTAATTGGATGCGTGGTAAGAGTATTCATGTTATTCATGGCTAGCATGATTCAGAAGTGTTGTTTTGCGACATAGCCAGCCATGTCACTCAGTCACACAATCGTGTGGACTACACGTGTGGCATACTACAGTAGTAGTATTCTTAGTTTTATGATGACCCAATAGTAGTTAAGGGGGGACGGCCCTGGCTGGTCACCCTGAATTAGAGCTAAGCTGTGACTCGGCTCTGAATTTATCGCCTGCGCGAAGTGACCAACGCGTCTTCGAGTTTCACCGCGTTCTCTCTCATTATACTCACTCACAAAGTATCATGTAGAACCGCTGACCGGTCCTGCCTCGTAGGTTCGCCCAGTGTCAACTTTTATAACGTCTTGATTGCTTTCTGTTGTAGGAACAGATAATTATTCGACTCAGTATTGAGTTGGCCGTGCTGGCTGAATAAGCACCACCATCACCGTCGTGTGCTTTTCGGTTTTATGCATAACCCGTGGGGTTCTACTCCTCTCTCTGGTCTTTTCCCCCTTTTTTTATTTTTTCTTTGGACTCACCGTGGACTCGTACAACACTTTCAAAGACCTTTGCACTAAGTCAAAAGCGCTGGTAAACCGATTATTAATAACATTTTCGTCGGCATAGCATTACGCCACCTCCGTTTTGCACCCCAATACCGTGTGGTACGGAGGGTCCTGTCATCGCGCCTACCACAAAGTAGAGCCAGGCCGTAAGAACCCCTAGTTAATATCCCTTCTAGGTCTATTGCTCTACAAAGCGTCACTGGACATTGTAATGTGCGAAAAGGGAAAGATAATAGAGACGAAGGCCAACGGAAGAAAACTTTTGGAGAGTGAGATTTCTGACGAAATCTTGGCGTCGATGATAGTATCATGCTTTTGTAAATCATAATGCAAAGGTTTTAAGCATGCCTTGCGCATGAGAGTAAAGAGATTCATAGAAGCAGAAACCACATTACCTTTCCTATGGAGGATCTGCACTTCTCATGCGATACGGGATGGAAGTAGAGAATTTTCTACAGCTAGTGGCAAACCTTCAGTAGCTTGTTCAGGTTTGGTTGAATTTCCCGAGAAATCAGGTTGCTTGCGCAGCCTAGAAAGGTGACTAAAGATTCTATAACGGTGGGTAGTGGGCAAGAATTTGACACCTTTATTGGGAGGCTGTTGGCTTTCAGAATCGTTCGCATAATTTTTAATAGGCCTAGAAGTGGTTTGGCGGTCCATTCACTGACCAGTACTGTTAAGTCGTCTATAATGTGAAATAGCAGCGGCTGTTCGTATTCAAAGTTGAAAAGCGCAAAGTCTAGGAGAATTGGCATCATAACGGATGCAGGGCTTGGAGATAAACGTGATTGGCAGAAGATGTTGTAAGATATTGGAAGGAGTTTGCTTGTGAAGGAATTTTAGCTATATAGGCTTCATTTGAAACCCATGAACATGGCCCGTTGACACAGGCGTAGGCAAAGATCTGGGTTCAAAGCGTTGGGGACTTGGTAGGGAATATCAGCTTTGAGAGATGCAGGGAGACATGCATAGGATATTGGCAGTCCGGGACAGAGTTTGGACAGGCATGGCGGTAGGGAGATATTGTGAAACATGTTGGCTATATCCATTTAAATCGCTGTGATCTGCACTTATAGTAGTGTTATTTTGTCCAATAGACTTGGGTAGCAGAGTGATAAATTGGAAGGGTCGGTAAGTAGTTCGTTTTGAACGCGTGGCCATGTTATAAGCCTGGTCTCTATGGGCGTCTTCGATACTGCAAACAGCGTCATGATCAAATGCGGTGCAGCACAATGACATTCAGATGGCTCTGCCTCAACAATAAACCAGAGCAGCATGCCAGCGTCTTGTGCACGCGATAAGAGTTTGAAATATTCGCCTTGAGAAGCAGGCAGTTTGTGAGGGGAGCGGTTGCAATCGTTGGGGTGATTGAGGGTCCGAATTAGTTCATGGGGCAGGCAGGTAAAGGAAGATAAAATAATATTGCTTGAAGAAAAGACGAAAGGAATTTTATCCAGAGATGACCGCGGTCGCGGTACTCTCGATTATGCTCGGGGAGTAGCGAGAGTATGAGGCATTTATGGGTTTGAAGATTCCTCGAGTAACCGCTGGTTCGGGATTAGATGCTCCATGGTGGATAGCAGTTGTGAGGTCGAAGGAGGTGTTCGACATAAGAAATATCTCTGGAGGACGTTTGGGGAGTTGTGTATTATCATGCGAGCTTCGGCAGATTTTAGACTGCTGAAAGCGAGCCAGGATTGAGTTCTCGTTGGTAGAGTGGGCCGGTTAGGTGTGCTCGGTTTGCGTGCAGTGTTGGTGGGAAAACATGAGGGCGTAGTAGAGACGATTGATTGAGGAGATTACCTTGTTGGCATGAGAAGAGGGGGATCCTGTGAGCTGATTACTGGAAGAGGGAATGACTTTGTTTGAGAAAAAGTGTGGGATATTATTTTTATTAGACGCTAGAGATTGGATGTGCTGAGCACTTTGTGGGTCTGATGGCGAGCGGAAATTTGGTTTTAAACGGTGTTTTGCATAGAACTGAGGGCTGCCATGCGCTTGCGTTGCAATGACATGCACGTGGTCATTTTCTCGAGTAGCTCTTGAGATTGCAATGTTCCCTGAGGAGGGGACTCGAGACTTTGGCATGCACAAGCCCACGTCTCTCGACGGTTCTTGTGCTCTCCAATAGAAAAGGCTACTTCTACGTACAAGATGGCGCAAAGGCGGCGAAGAGCTATCCCTGGTGACGGGTCTTACTCCAACCCTTCTTTAGTGTTAGAGTGAACGAGCCTTTCGATGTTTATCATACATCCCAGGGTTTGGGCCTCGATTTCGGCTGCCGGTGGCTTGCCTGAATGAGTTCGACGCCAGTGCCAAAACGACTCGGAAAGGAAGGTTGGGATTTCGCTTCCGGCGGCTATTAGAGAGCGGAGAATCGATGGGCCCATGAGTGCGTCCACCATGAGGCTGGTGGACGATAATCCTTTTCCCGAATAAATTTCCAGCCCTTGCGATTGGGCTAAAGAAAGGCCAACGGAGAACTCTTTGGGTTTGATAAGCTGTTTGCTTTCTTTCGTAGAAACACATCGTCTTCCTCCAAAGAATTGATACCGCATTATTTTGCGGCGGAGGCACTGGCGAGAAGGTAGCAAGGAGTTGAGATAGTGTCTGATTGTTGGTTTGCTGTGGTTGCTACTGTTGAGCTGCGGAAACTTGAAGAGAAAGCCATGGAACAGATTTGCGGAAAACGGAAAACTGCCAAGTAATGGCAATTGCGGCGGGTTCAGAGGGGTGGTCGGGGACTGATGTGGCATGGAGAGAAGGGTCCGCGATAAATCCAGATGGCTATAGTGACTTCAAACGGTAAGTTTTGTCTCCGAAAAGTTTGAAAATGTCACCGAAAGTCGTGTTGAGAAGGATATTCAGTTGTTTTGCATGATCTGTAGATCCTCCCAGGACTTCTTTAAGTTCTACATCGCGGAGGCGAAGGACGTCATTTACGAGTTCTTCCTTACATAAGGTGATAGGGAGGTCTTTGCGGGTGCTCTGAGGTGCTATGGCGATCATTGCTTGCAGCTGGGAGTTAGAGAGCTTTGTGAGGAAAAAGAGGGGGTCTTTGGGTTCGAAGTGACCCATAACCGAGTACAGGTTGACATGTTTTGCTCGTGCCTGCCTGCGGCCTGGTGGGCGACAATTCCTTAGAAATATGATGACGGAAGACGGTTTTGTTGATGGAAAAAAGCAAGGACAGTGCGGTGAACGTTAGTGGTCGACGGATTCAAGGACTAAGGAGGCTGGCAAAGGCTCTTATAATACCGTGAGAGAGGCATAAGAAGATGCAATAGACTATTAATGGAAATTGGCAGCAAAGAACATAGTTTCGGTACAAAAAATGAAAGTAAGTGGGATGGAGTTTTACATGAAGCAAAAAATGAAACCCAAGCGTCGCCCTCATGTAGGTATTTTTGGCACTTGGTTGATTTCCCGAATGTTTCGGTAATGTTCTAATTGCATGAACTACGACCAGTAATAGTGAATTAAACAGGTTGGACATGGAAAAATCAGTTGGTGGTTGACCACAGTAGTGCGCATGAACCAACGATGCGGAGTAATCTTAGATAATTCTAGTTCTTATTGTACACCCATTTCTGGCACGGTTAGTACTTTGTGCGACGGCGAATTGCCATCGCACCACTAAACGTTCTCCAGAAAAGGACCCCAACCTTAGGAATTGGGCCAAAATCACGTGCTCTCTACTCCTCCTCGGAGAGAACGACCTTACTGTAGGGAAAGTCTATCCCCTTGCCCTTCTAAAGAACCCCAGTACTGGGACTGTTATTCCAACTGCTTTCGTGTTCGAATTTCTATAAGGGCTACTTTCTGGCATTGTCGTTTATCTTCGTCACTACTCTCGCGACTCAGTTCCCCTTTTTTTCATCGCTTTACAGGGTGTCTTTCCAGCTGCCCGCGGCCCGTATATGCACCTGCCGCTTTCGTGGATGCGTAACCTCCCTCGAGGGCACTCAACCACATAAACCGCTTCGGTGGATAACCGATTCTTGCCTCAACCTGAATACAATCCGTGTGGCAGAAGAGAGTGGCTCTGAAGAAATTGGGGAGGGAGATGTGTCTTTTTTTCACCACAAGAAAAAGATAGAACTGCTCAAAGAACGGAAAAGGAAGTGCAAGGTAGACTAGCAGGAGAGCGGGGATGCCATGGACACTGAAACTCATGGAGGGCTTGAAAAAGTATCCGATTGTGTGATAGGAATTGAAAAAATTGGCGACGCGACGTAATTTGAACAGCGTTCTCATCCCTTGAGAATGGCTTTCCAATGAAAGATGGTAAGGCTCAAATAGATAGGAATGAGTCACGCAGAGGGTATCTAGAGGTAGTTCGGAGAAGAGAGGGGATGTGATATCGAAAGAAGTACGAAGAAGGTGTACTGCACTACTACCGACGAAGGCGAATCAGATTTAATGACTCAGCATCTTTTATTTCTAGTCTCATCGAAGAGATTATGCAATCTGTGTGGAAGAGGGATGCTAACAGTACTAGGAACAGTGATGCAAACGCGAAGGGAAGAACGAGCAGGGGGAGAGGACGGAATATCGCATGCATTTCGGGCGTCGTCAATGAGGTGGATAAGAAATGGGAAGTATTTGATCTGCTATTCTTCGTGTTTCAAATGTGTAGAACAGAGAAGAAGTTTGGAATGCAACGCTTACAGAAGATAATCAGGACGTTCGTACAAGACCATCACCTCATTAACGCGCGTTTACGTTGTGTGCGCTACAAACGTCCCGATTCCTGTCGTGCAGTAATACTTGCGAAATTGCAGAGTTCTGCAATGATTTCGTCGTTTGCGAGAACGTCCAATCATTATCATGAACCATTGGTGGCTTCTGATACCAATTCAATTAAACGGTATGATGCTTTTATCACATCAGTTTGTAATAGAATCAGAGAATGGAAAAATGACAAGGCTTTCATGGATGCAGCTGGTCGTTGGAAGTGTTTTGACGACACTTTGATTCCCTTTTATGATCAGAAACGCGACTTGTTACCAAAAACGTCGGTGAGTGAAGTGCAATCCTCAAGGAGGAAGACTCAGCGATGCCCTGTGGACTTGGTGTTTTTGCCGCTTTCGCGTGTTTATGATTACTACCGCTATTAGCGGGTGTCTCAGCCCTCAGCGGATCCGCGCTGTGCGCCAGGTGCACGCCTGTGCATGCGCCGTGTGCCGCCCAAGGCGTGAGTGGACCACGTGTGACACGGATAGTCAAGAGGAGGTTGGCACCACGGTGTGGAAATTTGGTTAACTTATATTTATTATTCATTATTTATCTAAGCTACAGTAGGGAGGTTACTACACTATATAGTGGCTCGGCGACCTCGCCCTGACACTGAGTAAACTTCCCCAACCAGGGTTCTTGGCTCTAAGTCTTTTCCGCTTTCGCGAGTCTTCTACACTCCTCGGAGGTAAAGCCGCGTTACTAACGATAGACCTATCCACCCTGCGTCACTAGGAGTATCACCGCCTTGGGCACTTGTCACTTAATTCACCACCGCCGTGTTCTCGCCCCTGTATAGGGTTCCTTTGTACCTTTTCTCGTGGTCCCGTTGGCCCACACCCCCGTCGCCCCCAATCGGGCATCCCCCGTATTTCCCTTACCCCACTCTCGTGGTTCCTACCCCTTTGTGTGGTTGCTCGTCACCGCTGACGCGTGTCTCTCGTGCCGGTATCCCGTGACGTCTTCCCCCACTCACGTGGACTCGTACACCTTGGAAGGGCTGTTTTCCCATTCGTGGTGATCCTAATCCTACCGTTTCAACTCTCCCCGCTTGGCGTGAGGGTGAGCCTCGGCTTTACAACCCGACTTCGTCGTGCTCATCCGGAGAGGCTCCGTTCGCTGTGTTACGCTCCAGAGGGGAAGATTCCGAACGTCTTCGTGTGTTGTCCCGCTTGCGGGTATTGCACTACAGTGAGGGTTAGAAACGATCCTGTTCTTAGGGTCGTAACAGCTACATTACCACATAAGAATGCAATTCAGGAAGTGCCCCGTATTGATATAGAAGCAATGCTATGGAGTGGGGATGAACCTCGCTGTGCAGCGGGGCTGGACTCTGTGAAAAATTGTTTCAAAGATGTAGAATGCATGGAGTCTGGCAGCGAAATTATCGAAGCGCATGCAGAGGGATGTGGAAAGAGGAGACCAGATATTGAATGCACGGTGGCCGAAGGTAATACAAAGATCAGCTTTGACAGATCCGACGATATCTCCGCTCTGCTTAAAGTATCAGACCACAGTGTGGTACAGTTGTGAAAACACGTACAAGAAGCACACGACGCAAGCCGATGACGTACAACTGACAAGAGTCGTAGGAGTTTAGAGTACGTGCTTAATCGATCCTAATAGCCGATAGGTCGCCTAGTATCCCTACTTAAGTAAAGCCTACCCACAGGAGACTCAAGAGGAAGACTCCTGGCAAGGTCTTGTGCCGACTCAGACTGTACCACTCCTCAAGTTGTTCACCGGAGAACCCCCCCACACTGCGTATACGTGATGGACTTCTCACACTTGAAAGAGGTCCAACCGATAACAGTACAAAAGCCTTACCATGGATAATTTCTTGGAGTACGATTCTGGTCTTTCCTATCATCTCTTTGGCAGTAACTTAGCGGAAGACCCTTTGCAGTATTCTCAGGATGTTAGAATCAGTTATTATTTACCTCTCTTGGAGTATAGTTGGCTCTAGCATCAGTTTTAACTTACACAAACCAGCTAGCTTTTATTCTACTCCATCTGCTGAAGAAAGTGGTTACCCATTTGCCATACAGAACTGGCCTCAAAGCCGAGTTGACATCTTCGTGACACCCTGTCAATATGCCATGACAACATGTTCATGTCAAAGAAGTCTTGGTTGATCACGTGGACATATTGGCTCTAGAGTACACGTTGCCTACTACTCACAACGTTGACAGACACTTCACACGGTACAGCAGGGATCGAACGGTCATAAATGATTCCCGAGGGAGTCGTGCCCAGTCATCACTGGCACCCTGGGTTCATGCCAGATCATCAAGACCTTGTCTGATGACAAGAAATCAGCATTGATGGAATTTGCCAAGTCACCAAACGACTAGATCTGGTACTGAACCCGGTAAACCAGTCACGTACGGATACCAGCACCAACGCCAAGCATCATACCGTTTAACCCGGACGAATTCTCATCGACTAGTGGAACTGATAGAACTAGACTAGAAACTCTATATAAACCCCAATGAGTGTTCCGAACTTCTAACTCGGATCATCGCCATCGACATCCAACCAATTCAACCACTGCACCTCTGTTCCTAACACAGGATAGCTTTTTGGAAGCATCATCGGACAAGAGGTCAGAGAAACTAACTACCGCAGCAGACGCCGCAAAGAAAGTTGGGGCGCTGTTTGTAGAATCTTTACTATCTTTTATATCAGATGTACAGGAGAACCCCTCGGGGTCATATAATCTGGAACAATTACACCGCATTGCATCTTCCTTCAAGTACAATCTTTTCAATCGCAAATCAACCTATCACACGCATCTAACTGCTGTCTCTGGTAGTGAAGGTACTACGAGGAACACTTCTGTGCTTGAAAGGGCAGCCATTAGGTGCAAGGGAAAATCTTGTCCATTCTAGTGCGTTATAAGGACTCGAAATGCGATGTAGAGTAAAGAGGGAGATGAGAGCAATGTTAAGTTGTACTCACGCTTAATGAAAGCTACGATGCACAGCCACGGTCCTGATCTCGCATCAGTGAGGAAGCACCTACCGCCAGATCTCCAGAATGAAGCTTCAGAACTGAAGCACGAGCTCCATATTCCATTTGGCGATATTATGCGGCTGTTGGAACGAAAGAATACCGTCGTAATCGATTGAAATTCTCTGTTTAGTAGACTATCGTATGTCCAAGACGCCGAAACACTAAATGGGGAAGAGTGCATTTGATTGTGTAAGGAGCTGCTACGTATTCGCGATGAAAACACTGAGAACAAGGTCTTTCTTTCTATTACAGAGAATGTGAGGTTAGAGTCGGCCTCTTGGACCTACAAAGAATGGCTGATGACTACGCTTGGTGCGGTTTTGTACCCGGAGTCAGCATTGACTGCAAAGCCCTTTCCAGCCGCTTGGGCTACCACTTCTTACTGTGAATGGCTGCCCCGACGACGGCCTGGTACTAACATTGTTTATGGGTCTCATTTCAAGCAAAACTGAAGAACGCTTCTTGCGAATACTGAAAGATTTCAGCTTCAAGATAAGCGTTTCACCCGCTCACCCGATGAAAGCTATGGATGAGAGCATAGCTTGTATTAATGCAACCAGGAAGGTATTTCCGCTATGTTACATATCGCGTTATGAGTTGCATCTCAACCAGAATTAGTTGAAGAAATTTACTAACTGGTGTTCCAAGATATGGAGAAAGTAGATGCTGCACAAGGACATACTATAAAAGCTTATACTAGATTATAAGTCTTACTGTCTTCAGAAGTTTGTGGATCCGAGTGTAACGCCCAGTAAGCAGTACGTAGTCCTCGATGCAAACTTCGAATTCGTTTCTGGAGAAAGGTGGCCGGATGTAAGGTTTAGAAATGAAGAATTTCTGGAAGAAGTTGTGGTCTTCAAGGTGAAATGGTTAGGGGAATCCAAGATCTCCAACTGTACACAACAGCTTAGAAACGTCTATGAGATTTATATGGCTCTTTGTGCCAATTCATTCTTCAGGTCTCCAATTCAAGATCCATTTGCAGCTTGCAGTTGCGGTCAGCACGCAGTGGCAGAGTTTCCCTGTCTTCATATAATCCGTTTTTTTGTAACATATCCCGAGGAACAGATTCTGAACAACGGCTTCAGCAGAGTATTAGGATCGCAGGTCTAAATTGAGCTTCTCTTTGATAATTATTGGAAGCACAATGCAGACGAAAGTACAAAGATCTACCTCTCTGACCTAAGGCGCACAATTGGAAACCACCATCAGAAGAGCTAGCCTGCAAGAAAACATCCCTCAGTACGCTAAAGAACCTGAGGAAGATGGACAGTTAGATATAAGTAGCAAGGTACACGAAGAGGTTGAATCATACTTTTCATGGTCAGACGGTAAGGCAATGTTCAACACAATGCATTGATTGGCTACCGGAATAGGACTTGCAGCAGTTTGCAGCTTAAAAACTGTCTTCGAGCACGCCATCAACTCACTCTCCAAAGACCAATTCTCATTCCCCCATGCAAGAACACTCCCCAAACATACACTTGAGTGCGAAATCGTATCCCAGAACATGGAACAAATGCTGCATCCGGTTTACCACTAGTCAAGAATCTAAACCTGGCATACATTCGGAGCCGAGAGCAGAAATGACGGTGTCTGGAATCAGAGACAAAGAAGAAAACAATATCGGCAAAAAATAATCAGCCACAAACCATAGGATCGTAAACTTTGACTTTGATTCAATCAGCTATGGAATTTCAAACTCGTACACCATTGCAGCGTAGCGAGATCGTTAAAAAGCAATTGAAAAGGGTCTTGCTATCATATATAGTCAGTAGGCCGACATTCGTGGAGATGAACGTAGTGGCAGAAGATCTGTACCAGAAAGAAGGTTATGCTGCGTAGAAGGTGGTCATGCCTGCTCAATAGTTATGGTTGTGGCGGCAGACGTTTTGTACCAGAACGAAGGTTGTGCTGCATAGAAGATGTTTGTACCTGCGTGATAGGTATGGTTGTGGTGGCAGAAAATTTGTACCAGAAAGAAGATTGTGCTCCCAAGCCTAAAGCAAGCTTCGAGTTTGAAACGACGGGAAAACGCGCTCTTTTTGGACTGTGGGTTGATTGGTTGGGAACATGAAAAGAGTGACCTGCAACGTCGTGGTTGGGTACTGGTGGAATCCGCAAGACATGAACCTGAACTTCGGGCTGTGACTAGTTCGATGCATGTGCTCTCTGCACCAGTCCGTACTCTGAGCTGTGATTGGGTATGATTCTACTCAAAATACACCGTGTAGATTCAGCTCGTGCCCAAAATGTCACGCTTGGTTCCAAACGACTCTGATTTGTTTGTTTTGGTTTGGATCTACTCAGAGGGATCCGAAAATTCTATATATGCGATGCTACCTGTGAGTGTCATGTTGCACGATTTCATGACACCGGACGACAACAGCCCTTTTTGTACCCTTCTTTGCTGGAGATTATCTTGAAAATATGTTCATAGCTCGAGAATACCAGCACTAGCGTGCAATCCCAATAGATGGTATACCAAAAATGGTTAGTAACCACGTGAGTACTGCGGCCACAGTCACAAGAAATCAACGACCTCGACTAAGGCAGGCAGAAATAGGTGATGATAGAAGCGTGTACAGGACAGCAGCCCACTAGTAGCGGTAGAAAAGAACAGTGGTGACAATAGATGAGTGACGAAAACCTTATGTCTAGTGCAATAGGGATAAAAATGTTTTCAATGAACGCGCAAGAACAAAAACTTAGTTTTAGTGCGTGGATTAGAGCGAACTAGTACGCCGACTGATTTTGTAACAGACCAAGGCTGAGTCGCTCACGGTGTGCAAAACGCCGAGCTGCACGGTGAGGCGGGTGACGGGGGATAGAGTAGTGTTGCGGAAAGGGGAGCAGACAACTCTAAGAGAAGGTGGGGGTCGCCAAAGGAAGGAGAAGTGGTCTGGCCTGAGTTGGATTGGCGGCAGCCGATCTCGGGCTTTTATTGGCAACTAGTCTAGGGGTAGAATCTCTAGCTATGCATACTACGTCTAAGCAACAACTCATAATAATCTATCATGGGCCACATCCTTGCCATGATGGACCAGCTTAGCAAAAAGAATTATACCTTGGAGGGTATTGCTTATTGTGCCTTTGAGCAGACCACACCGCGAGCGATGCGACGTTTGCAGATGCAACAGGAGAATGAACATGGTGCCGACGAGCAGCGCGGGATTAGAGCTAGGAGGTCGGCGGCATTGGCGGCGGCGGATGCTGCTAGTGCGATGCGCTAACGGCCCCAGGCTGCGCGAAGGCGCTGGCGGCGAATGGTATTGCGCGTGGTTGCGTGGCGGCGCGGACGGCGGATGGTGATGCGAATGGTGGTGATGAGTGGTACCTGAGGTGGGAAAGGCAAGAGGTGATGAATGGCACCTGAGCTGGAGAAGACAAGAGGGGGGTTGGCCTTTAAAATGAGATAGCATCTCATGTTGACTCCGCCTCCTTTCGGCCTTTTCCACCTAGGGCACGGATGGGGGGGGAATGCCTGACACTACCAGTGCAACGAGTATCTTTATTGGAGCTATTCTTGGAAGGTCACTGGTTGTTCTCCTTTCTCCAAACTTTGCGGTAGCAACGGCTTTTATGTGTACATCCGCACCCGTTTGCCCACAGTTTGTGGTACTTGTCGATATTAATTTGACTCATTACTCGCACAAATACACGCAAACGTGCTATAACAATTTTTCTTTCGGCTTCTCTCTCTCTCTTGCCCTTTCGTCTTCTCCGAAATCGAATTGTTGCAGGCGTCAAAGTTGTCGTAGTCCATATGGAACCACGATTCTAAATCGCCTTGCGCTGGATGCCTGCTATAGTGAGAGGAATCATTGCAATGTACTGGCGAGCCCCGCTAAGGGCACATGCAGTCCCCCCCGGCAAGGTGTGCCGACTGTGGGAGCTCACTACAAGTATCACTGGACACGCTCGCATCAGTGTCTGGCCGGACACTTCTGTAGCCCAGTCATCTCACACCGACCTTCCGAAAAGGCCAAAAAAAGTATATGAAGTTTCGCCGGATGAGGAAGCCAAATGGATATGCGATTGGGTCTACTAGGGGAATGTAGCCGTCGAATAGATAATTCGCCTTCTACGTCTTCTAGAATGTTAGTACCGCTGCCTCGGAATCAGAGGCACGTGTCCGTAAACACACACATACACACTTTGATGTTGAAGTCCAAAATGACCATTGCCAACTTTGTAGCCATTATTGTGAAGGGGTCCTCGGGGGCCAAGTGGCGTGGCTGCAAGACTCCGCAGGCATTGCTGCACAGAGTAAGGACTCGAGAGTTGTAGGGTTGCGTGTTCTAACGTGGACTGGGAAGGGAAAGTCCGGAGAACGTTAAAGTAGACCGTTCCCATGAGGGAGAAGTATCCAGAGACCGATTGAAGAAGGAAAGAATGGCTGTGGGGCTCTCCCGGAGAGCCCCACAGCCACGGAGAGGCTCTCCGTGTGGTTTCTCAAATTCCTTCAGCACTGACAATCCAGGCGGTGGTTTATATAGTGGTTATGCATCCAGCTTACCCTGGATTTATCTAGGTGGAAAGACTCTAAATGATCAACGTCAGTGGACTATCGATAAGAATGGTCTGCCACTGTCTCTAGCAGATAGCAGCCAAGTGGTTGAAAACCCACAGGGCGTAACAGTGATGAGGCAAAGATCTAACCCAGTTTGCAAGATAGATGAATTGCCGAAGTCGTTGCGACCACGGAGGTGAATAATTGATAGTCGTTATGAGTCCGCATTGAAAAGCTTCGACTGTCGAACAACTTAGCACCCTCCGCCACAGCCTCCACCTCCGCCACAGCCTCCACCTCCGCCACAGCCTCCACCTCCGCCACAGCCTCCACCTCCGCCACCGCCATCGCCACCACCACACCCTCCATCACCTCCGCCTCCGTACGCATCCGAGCTCAAAACTGAAGTCCGTGTTTTCTTTTTCTTCGTTCCAGACGTCGTATGAGTAGCTTTCTTTTTCTCAACTTCGAAGCAGTTCCCCATGGTGAGTTGTTCTTGCGAATGGTCGGGTATCGAGCGGGAAGAGCAAAGGGTGTGACGTTGCTGCCGAGAAAGAATCCGGGGCGAGATGTCGGTCTATTTCTACAAGAAAAAATCCACGCGTATCTTTGTTAGAGAGAGAGAGAGGCCTACACTTGCTGGCCTATCCAAGGGTACAGTTGGATGGCTTCTTGAATACTGTCTACGCCATCATATGCCAGTTACGACTTGGCTGTCCATACTGCCGGGCTACGATTGGTGCTGATGGAGAGCAAAAGGCTCGCACCATCCAATTAGGCAGGAGCAGCAACAAAGTTTACACAGGAGAACAATGCTCTTCTCAGAACAATGTTATCTTCAGAGTTATCTTTGTTGCTGCTCCTGCCTAAGTGGATGATGATGGACGCGTATCATGCGCACACAAGAGCTTCATAATAAGAAGATTGTTGCGGATATCTCGTCTTCTTCTTCTTCTCTCCACATTTCTAGAGGACAGACATGTACCGTTGTACTACATGAGTTTACTGGATGCATTTCCAAGAAGCTCAGGCCATATGAACCTCCTTTATGGCTTGTTTATGGATGAATAGAATTAGTTCGTCTCTCAAAAATGGATAACGAAGAGACAACTTTGAGTTTTGGTGTTTTCTGGAGACGCGCAGTGAAGTTTACGAATCTATTTGGCCCAACAGTTCGTACCCTTGGTAGATCAATTTGCGTCTTCTTCCACTGAAGTACAAAACGTGTTTTTCATATCTGTTTTGAATCAGGTCTGTTGTTGGTAATGGGGCTTTTGCATCATCTCTCAACATTTGCATGAGCATTTCAGTGTTTCTGAGGGTAGTTCATTTGTTTCTGCGAAGCAATACCCGTTGTACGCAAGAGTGAAGCCGAGGAGCAAAAGCTTCTATCGATCTACAAAAAAGTTATGGATAATACAGTCTTAAATGGAACGACCGGTTGTACGTTGTCAGTGCTCGTTTCCTTTGTTCCAGTGAATTAAGAAGCCAGCCCATTTTCTCTCCAACCTCAACGTCAAAGTGAGGATTACTGACCATGACACGCTCCGAGTCATACAACTGATACACCGGTCACCTCCCTTCGTCCGGATTCCGATGCTATCACTGCGCAAGTCCCTTTGCATCAAAGTACTTTGCATCTTATAGCTCGAAAGCTTCCGACAGGCTTCTCGAACCGTCTCACATTGTTTGCGAGCCTCTAAAATCCACTCCAGGTCAACTTCAATAACAGCTCTAGAACCGGGTGGCATGGAATCCATTCAAACATCTCAGCCAACCAATCGCTGCCTACATCTTGCACCCTTGCAGCTCGCAGCATGTCCAGATCAGCATTGGATATCGAATACACTGTAGCAAGTTGGTCTACCATTGTTTCCATTTCTACAATGTCTTTGTCTAGTCTCCCACCGTCTCGTCTAATCATGAGCTACGACCTCTGGGATATTGCCTCCCAGAGCCTCAGCTGTTGCGGCTGTTTTCTCCGCTTCTCGGAAAAGAGGTGGGTCGCTTCTGTGGAAAACGCTTGGCAGCGTCCCGACTTGCTACCATCATGCTCACTGTCCTTACACGCAGTGCATGTCCACGACACGCTGTGGTTTTGAAAGTGCACCAGTTCTAATCCTTCTCGAATCGTTATTCCTTTGGCGCTCAAGCACTCTCTCATCCACTTCTTCCTCTTTCCAGTCTACCGCCCACAATGCCAGGGTGCCAGTCCCACCCGCAGTTCTCCGTTGATCTCTTTGAAAGCCTTGCAACAACGGCTGATCGCACAACCCAAGCTTCTCATCAACTTCACTCCAGTTTGAAGTTGGTGCTCCATCTATCGACATTCATCCAGCTCTCTCACCTGTAGCGCAGTACTCCTCGATGAACTCTGCCAGCAGCTCCCGGTGCGAAGTCTGCGGAGTCCCGCAGTGCTCGAATACTTCAAATTTATAAGGATCACTACTTTTACGTTCAAGTTGAACGTATGATAACAGTAGTGATCCCGATACGGTTCGGTTCAACAATGTGACTTTAGCCAGCAGAGCGATTAAAACGGCAGAGAAGCGCAGCTCTGCCAACAGTTTTTGTACAGTAAAGAAAATTTTGATTCAAAATGGCTTCTTAGCTGGGCAACGGAGGGATGCATTGTCATACCTTTGTACTTTTGCCACCTCTCTCTGCTGCTGTGTCAGTGTGTCTTTCGTCCACCGCCTCTGCGCGGTCGTTTCCAAGACACACCGGCCCAGACGACATCGATGATGCCCAAGTCCTCTCCGGTGCGCACCGCAGACCACGTTGACGAGGTCCACTTCGCATTCCTTGACGGCCACGCCCATGCCACCCCCACGCTACGCGGCGCGCAGAGCCCCGCCACACCGCCGGTGCAGCAGATTCAACACCTCGCTGGTACCTCCGCGCCCACCACCATTATTCACCTCGCCCGACTCCTAGTTTTCCTCGTTCTTCTCGGAATCATTCCCTCTACCATTATCTTTCTCGTCGACATCTCTGTGCACAAGGTGTTCGACCTTAGAGAATCAATTATCGAACTTGACATTCACTCCCCTCTAGCCGTCTTTCTCTTCGCCCTTACTGGCGTTGCATTATGTCTCGCCTCAACATTCGTCTGCCATCTCTGTTCTACAGAGGCGGAGGGTTCCGGAATTCCTGCTATGAAATCGCTCATGTCCGGTTTCTACGATAAGGTTAAGCCAGCCCTTTCATTGTGGGCGCTTCTTGCCAAAACCGTCGGTCTCGTATGCGCAATTGGCGGTGGTCTCCCCGTCGGATGGGAAGGTCCTAACGTCCATATTTCCTGTATCGTTGCCCACCATCTTTCGCGCCTTCCCCCGTTCCGAGCGCTGCGCAGGGATCGCGCCCTCCGTATGCAAATTATGGCCTGTGCATGTGCTGTTGGATTGGCATCCAGCTTCGGTACTCCCATCGGCGGCGTTCTATATGCTCTGGAAACCACTGCTTCATTCTACCTTGTCCCTACCTTCTGGAAGTGCGTACTTGCAACTCTGGCGGGCTCCTTCGTGTACGACATGCTCTACAAGACTCCCCTTGTCGAAGCCTTTGCCAACACTTCTTTCGGTGACACTCCATATCGCGGTCAGCTTCCCGCATTCATGCTTCTCGGCGCCCTTCTTGGTTTACTGGGTGCATTTTTCGTGCGATGTGTCCATACACTCTACCTACTGCGCAAGCGACGTTTACCGGGCACCAATCGATATGTATTGCTGTTTGTCTTCGGCTTGGTCGCTGCGCTGTTACAGTACCCTCTTCCGAACTTTCGACTCGATCCCCGTCTGGCGATAAACGACTTCTTCTCAGCTGAGAAAATGGATATGTTTTCACTGCCAGAGGTCGCCATACTCGTTCTTGTCAAGTTTCCACTTATAGTTATTTCCATTGGACTTCCTGTTCCGGCGGGTGTCTTTATTCCGTGCTTTTTGGTCGGTGCAGGCTTGGGCCGCTTGTACGGCGAACTTCTCAACCTTCTGTTCGGCCAGAACGTCGTGGCTGGCGGATACGCTGTTGTCGGAGCTGCTGCGTTTACCGCAGGCGTAACTCGAGCTCTCTCAGTAGCTGTTGTCATATTTGAAGTTACGGGACAGCTCAAACATACAATGCCTACCCTCGCTGCCGTGCTCATTTCTGTTATCTTTGCGAACGGTATCAATCGCTCTTTGTACGACGCACTTATTATCATGAAACGCCTTCCGTACATGCCGCACATGCGCAGAGACAGAACTCCAGAGCAAAAGGTGCATCACATCATGAGGACGGACGTTATATCTCTGCCTGAGTTTTGCTCCTTAGTGCAGATTCGAGAAACATTGGACAAGTACCAAAGCTTCGACTCTTTTCCCATAGTTACGAAGGACGGATTGCTGCTTGGCAGTGTTCGCCGCAGAAGCTTACTCAATTTGATCACGCGCGCAAACGCAAATATCCCGGCAGAAGCCCACACTGCAAAACCAATTGAACGCCATGCACAAGCCCCACAAGAATCAGAAGAGAGCCCTGACAAAGATTTATCAGTCCAAGAAGCCGACTTGTCAGTTATGGAGAGCGAAGATGAGCAAGCTCGAAAGCAACTAATACCCCAGGACCAACTTACCATCAACCAGAGCTTTCGCACAAGATTGGAGCCCGATCTGAGCCCTCTGATTGTGACAGCCAATACATCATTGAGCCAGTTGCACTTCATGTTTGTTATGTTAATGCCAACACATGCTTATGTACTTATAGGCGGTGAGCTCCAGGGTATTGTAACTCGTGGTGACCTCGTTCAAAGCGGTGAACCTCCGAATTTGCCATCGCACCCTCACCTTTCAGAATTAGCGCCCACATGACTATCCGAGCCGTCTATGAACCCGTAACTGAATGTAATATTTCCCTCATGCTGTTTCGCAATCTACTTGACAATCTGAACATCAAGGCTTCTTCACTAACAACTTAGCTCTTGTATTTATCCACTACCGTGAGTACCTGTGGCATGGGCCTACTCTACTACATGCTGTCTCGAATGAATTGCAGCTGTACATCCTTACCCTCGAGAAGGCCTTCTCGAGATTAGATATAGCCTCTAGTCCTCAAGATATTATTGCCATTAACGAAGCCATTTGAAGAGCCCAGGATTAAACGAACCACTGCTAGCTTGGCTGCCATCATCAGAAATGAGGTTCACCATGGGTATCTCATCTTGTCCTGGGTCCCCATGAGTATGTTCCGAGTAAGATCTTCGGCGATTATCAGCAGATCTTTGTGATGATCTGTTTGGTCGCTCACGGGTAACATTTTCGCGATCTTTGGTTATTGTCAACCTTGGAGTTGAAGGCCTGGAACGACTTCGAGCGGAAGCAGGCATATTGCCCTTAGGTTGTCTATTCAGGTGGGACACAACACCGCCTGTACGGTCCCTTGGCGTTCTTAAAGGTGAAAGTGATCCTTTAGGTCGACGTGGTGCACCATTTCCGTCCGCCGTTTCGTATTCTCTGGCGTTCCGGTGGGAGACAAACCTGCTTCTAATACCGTTTGGATTATCACGGGTGAACGTCATTGGATTTGTACCTTTCTTCGCGCCATTACGGATTGCAGAACCCTTCTCTTTCTTCTTATGCAGCGGTGTTTCAAGTTGAGGCGCGTCAGCGCTATATATCCTGGGTCTACGCCTTTTCGCAGGTAATGACACGCTTTCATCTCGCTCGTCAGAATCCAAGCGCGGGTTTTTGGATCGGAAATTCGTAGCTATTGGTGGTTCATCCTTGCATGGGGCCTCACTCCCTGGTTCTGCTGATGGTCCTTCGATATGTTCCTCGTGATCCGTTTCATTGTCTGAACCAAAGACTTCCTTCAGCCGCTTATTCCAATCGTTCGGCTTGTCTGGCGTCAAATTACCAGGGCTTATCCGATCAGGGCGGCTTGGTTCAATTGATCGACTTAACTCTCTCGACTTCATCGTATTACCTACTCGTGCACCTTCACTGCTCCTGATGTCGTGTTTCACGTCATTGCTTGAGTTCGCAAACTGAGCTTTCTCTAAAGTACCTCTGTCCCGGCGCCCTTGAATTTCTTGAGTTGCGGCATCACGGATATCTCCAGCTTTCTCTGTAACACCCCTGCGTGCTTGAACTTCTTCAGCTACGCCACCACGGATATACCCAACTTGTGTTCTTCTTCGGGGAAGATCGTCAAGTGAAATGGCATCTGCAGCTCGAGGTGCTACCCGCTTCAAAACGCCACGCCATATCGACAACCGTTGTCGTGGGGCTTGTTCGGCTTTGGAGACAACATGTTCAGGTTTCGAACGAAGTACCGCTTGACCATCGTCAGTCTTGCGATTACTAGTTCGGTGGATAGTGTTACCCGCCTGTAATCTCTGAAGCTTCACGGGAGGACTTTCCTCTCTCGGCTGAGAACGGGTGGATACCTTTATCTTCCCCTTTGGCTCCATTTTGATTTCGCAAGGAAGGTCGTTGCTTTGCTGTCGCTCGTTAACCAACGCAACTGAGCTGCTAAGCTTATCGACTCCATTTGTTGAAGCTGTTTTCATGGCGGTAGGAGCATTCCGCTGCTTCGTGTTGTATCTCCGAGAGGATTTCTCATTCTTTGCTGGAACAGCCCAATCCGGACCAGACTTATACTTGTAATCAAAAAACAGCTCTTCGTGTTTCCCAATGTCCCTCTTCGCATAGAGCCCTACCCTGATATCTCCCGCCACTCGCATCAGGCGTGCCTCACAGTTTGGATCGAAAGCATGGTTGCAAAAGCGGAGTTTGTTTCCTATACGAGTCGAATCCAATGCGAAATCGTCGGTGATATTGAAAAGAAAAGAGTACTGAACTTCATCATACAGCTGACCTCGCCGGTCAGCGTGTTCTTGGTCAACAATTTCGCCCACATACTCTCCAATTACCTCATTCTTAGCTATACTGCTTGATGCAAATGCCCCCCATCCGTGTGTATCTGAATGCCCTACAACGATGCGTTTTCTCTTGCCCAGTAGTAATCCCACGTTCCGGCAGCTTTTTACATTGCGATCGCCTTTGCATTCATGACATGCGCGGCATAGATCTGGATCACACTCGCGTTTCCATGAATAACACACACATGCATTAGAAACGCATGCAACCGCTGATCTACAAGTGCAGCCTTTGAACGCGTTGACACAGTTCAGTCTTCTGTCTGCTCGGTCCCGATGAGCCCTTGTATGATTACATGCGCAATACTTTTCGCAGTTAACGCCGTTTTGAACACAAGGACAGCTCTTAGAACTGCATGGTCCGAAATGCTGGCACGGTTCGAAGTCTTTTCTCAACCCACCTCTTAGTCCGCTTTCGTCCTCCATACGCATTTTTTGACGCTTGCTTTTTGAACAATCTACGCTGAACGACTTCCGCATACGACGGCGAGTCTTCAGACCGGATTCAGCGTGTCGAATACCTCCAAACACCTCAAACAAGTATCCGATTCGGCAGCATGTAACATTGAGGTCAGCATAGTATGGGGTTAACAAGGTCTTACAGGCGCTCGAAACTCGACAAGGGTCAGCGCCGAAAATGTGACACAATTCCTGAATTACAACCCGCACATCTTCTGCTTTCTTTGCGTTTTTTGCATGAAACCTCCACCAGGAAGTGCATTCATGAACATGTTGGTTGATGTGCCAGCATTTGCCTTGAGCTCTGTCGTCGCAATTTCTTTCTATGTTTGTAGACAGCTGCCGGGTAGCTGAATCCTTTCGAGTTTTGTCAGGAATAGGTCTGCTAGGCTTCGCTGTCTGATTACCATGCAGGAAACAGTTGTATGTATAACATTGTCGGCAGATAAAAAAAGGAATCGAATCACCGTTTAAGCTCTCCGTGGGCGTGGGCTTCAGGGAGCCGTCAAGAATGCGAAGCATTTCTGACCTATAAGCCGTTCTAATATGCTTTTCTCTATCCGCTTCCTCATACTTTTCTTCCCTGTATTGTACATTCTGGAAGCACCTGAGCACTTCCTCAGCAGAAGTCAAGCCGAAAACATCGCATACAACCGCCGCAAAAGGTTGAACAGAAGGGCAGTTCAGTTTTTGGACAACCTGCCTAAGAGCAACCCTCATACTTGCTCGTTTCCATACAGGTTCGGATATCTTTCTTCGCTTGGCGCTGCAAAGCAGGCTGGGAGTGGAAGAAACTTGTTCACTTATCGAAGATTGACGCGGAGGTGTGTGCTTATGTAGGAGATTGACTGAATCCCGCTTCTCTGGGACAGCAACTGTGTTCTGCGCGTACTCAAGATCGTCATCACTATGCTGGCTTTCTTCGTCATCTGAGACGTCCTCAGGCACTCTTTTGTCGTCCTCAAATGTTTCAGCTGCAAGCTTGTTCGAAAAGTTTTGGTGAGCGTCGGATTCACCAATGTATGGCACAAAGAAGTTGTCTTTCCCCTTGTCTGCAGCCCGCATGTTTGACCGAATTCGTATCCACGCCAGGCCGTTTGGGCATCGACTGACGTCGCGCAGCACTTTTTTGGAAGTTGGTCTGCTCGGAACAGCACGTACCGCGTTTACCGATTCTAAGGCGGCGTCCTCCGTCGTGCGGCCTTGGCCATTCGTCCCAACGCGATTCACAATTTGTTGATGATGTGCTTTGGTCTGGTCTTGAGCATGCTTTAGATTTCGAAGAATAGTGCGCTTCCTAGATAGGGCGAGTTTCTCCTTGGCTTCGGAAAAACACTTTTCGACGAGCGTTCGAAGTTCATCGGGAGGAAGTGGGAAACACTTGCCATTTTCGATGCGATCCTCCTCCATTCGAAGCCGATAGAGGAAGTAGAATTGTTAGAAGTTGGAGGTAGTAGTCGTAGTTAAGTGATCATGCGTGAGTTGGTTCAGACGAAATGATAAGTGAGCAGCGACGACCAGTGACGGAAGGAGTTGTGCCGCTCGTAACGTCCCAAAACGTGCTCGAACCGGTGCTGAAAACGCGAAATGCCGGCGGAATGAGGTAGAAGGCACCTCGCCGAACATCGACACCTAATAAAAATGTGAGTGCGACAAAACCAGGTCCAGGGTTCGACGAGAGGCGCCCAACCGACACTCGTATCGTCCTGGGTTCCAAGGTCAGTGAGCCGCAAACAAAAAAAAACAGCAGTGTGATGATCTTAGGGACGGACTGCTATTTTGAGTTTTTAGCCCTTTTATCTAAATCTACAATGCGTGGACGAGTGTTTCGTGGCCTTCATGATCTGCCCGATCTTCGAGTGGGTTGAGATGAAATGTCATTTTACGGAATTTAATTGAAGAAGAAATCGGTAGATACCCTTGCGCAAGGTCTCACCCATCTACTACACGGATAGATAAGCTAGCCTCGTAGAGAGCATGTCCAGCACAAGCTAGCTACCGCTAACCCCTTATCATCTCCAACGACGCCTGGAGTCGTGTATCCTCTTGAGCAAGTGTGATACCCTTCGGTAAATCGCTTCAACCCTGTTCCCGATTTGCATCCCCTCATTTCTGAAATATTCATTTCCAGCAGAACCATTTTCGTTTCCTCATATAACCAGGACGATGATACATACTTTAGTGAGTGAATCAGCACCTGACAGATACTTTGGATGAAACGAACAGACAATGTATTCCTTCTTCTCCGTCAAGAGCAAAGAGTCACTTATAAAGGTGAAAAATGGATGCAAACGATGCAACCGACCTGTCGCATACGAAAAGGAATTTCGATTGTCAGTTATTGTTTGGTTGACAGTGTTGCTGCATAGATGGGGCATCACGCTCTTGTCGCATTGGTAGGACCTGCTCTTGGTCGTTCTTAACGATTGGTTCCCCCGCTTGCCACAGCTATCGTATGCAATGGAATAAGCGGTAGAAGGCTACCTCTTTTTCTCTCTTGAGGCACGTATTTGTGTGTGTCTATATGAGCTCGCGTCTCTAATTCCAAGACTACGGTAGGGGTTACATTGAGAAGAACCCCTCTCTCTCTAAATAAACCAACAGCTGCACGTATTTGTTCAGCTTCGGCCGTGATGCTTGGTGGTACGCGACGATTCTTTCTCTCGCTAGAGGTGCCTAGTGTCTATCCGCCCGGATGAAATGTTGCCAAATGATTATTTTTTGAAGGTTTCGAACCTTTCATAAACGCGTCAAAAACGGTGTTTTTGAATCAAAAGTACGTTTTTGATATCAAAAAAGCCGGTTTTCTAAAGCTTTGTAGTAAATTAGACACATTTTACGAGCACATCTCTATTAAACCATCTGCTTGTCTTATGTTTCGGCTTCTCACCTAGCATAAACAACAGAAGCTCAGAATTTTTGCAATACAAAAACAAGTTGCATAACTTATACAGACTACAAACGGCGAAAAAAATCCGATCAAAATAGCTAAAATTAAAGGTTAAGTTGATTGTTTTTACCTCATATGAGGTCAGCGGTCGGATAGACACTACTAGCAATTGCAATTGCCGTTGCCGAACGGCTCCATTTTTTTAGAAAGGAGGAAACCTAACTGCGAAGTGGAGTGGCAGAATTTCTACATTAAAGGGGAATTTGTCAGTGCTCCACACGGGCTCATTCGCTCTTTGTTTAGATCATTTCAGCACAAGGCGGGCACGTATCCGAATACTCCCAAGTCTGTAGGCACATGCCCACTGGACGGGAGCAATGTTGTCGCGTTCTGTGGCAGCGTGCCAGGGCAGAATCTTCTAAAGACTACGTGCGGGAAGAGGATCTCGTTAATACTATCTCTAACATCGCTGCTGTTCACCCCGAGCAGACATCTTTGGAACCCACTTTGCTACAAGGGCGAGGCCTATTAGTGCAATGATGCGTTCAAGGACATAATTTAAGCTCAGCAACATACGAGCGTAGTATTCAATTGCTCAACAGCTTCATACAAGCTTTCCGGATAGCTTATCAACATACCTGCACGCCAGAAAACTCCAAGCTATGCTTATATCGTCAGAAAGGATGCGAATAATGTTCGGGTCTCTTTGGTTGTCAGTCGTAACAGCTCACATGCCTATGCAGCATTGTCTTCCTTCAGTCTCATTCTAGCTAATATGTCCTCCGGTCGCGTTCTCTTTCTACGGAATATGCTTTTTGGTGCGTCCTGCTCCACTTCAGACACTTTTCTGGACATGATGGGTTCCGCGTCCGCGACTTGCTCGTCAGCGACCCAGGGATGCTTTAACGCTTCATCGACTGTAAGTCGCTTGCTCGGATCCTTCTCAAGCAGCTTGCTAATGAAGTCCTTAACAGCTTCGTCAAACAGTCCCCACTCCGTTTCTGGAAACACCAGATCTTTGGTTTCTGTATTGTCGTTATACTCGAGAATGTCATCGCCCTCAAAGGGGTACATTCCACTGAGTGCTGAATATACAAGAATCCCACACGTCCACATGTCGACCGGTTTCCCGTAGTCTCTCTTTTGTATGATCTCCGGAGCGAGATAGTAACGGCTGCCAACCAATTCATATGGGCATGAACCATTCGCCGATATTCTCTTGCTTAAGCCAAAATCAGCAAGTTTCACACGAATGGGCAATTGAACATCTTCATCCACGCATAAAATGTTCTCAGCTTTGATATCCCCATGCACGATTCCTCTCTCATGCAGGTACTTCACAGCCGACAAAACGTTGCGTATCATTCGAATACCATCAGCTTCTTTGATTAAAGTTCCTGTGTCATTTGCAATTCTTTCAAACAACTCCCCCCCAGCGACGTACTCCATAACAATATATATTTTCTTCTCATTCTTCGATCGGAAAACATCGTAGGTCTTCACCAAGTGTGGGTGATCAAGCGACTTGATGATATCTATTTCATATTCAGCATGTTCATCGTCTTTTTCTTCCATATCGCCGTCATATGGTATAGACTTAATCGCAACTTCTTCATTGGTTGCTCTATCCCAACCTTTCAAAACGTTTCCATTCACTCCAATCCCAATAACTTCGCCCATTTTGTAGAAGTTGTCAATGCTAAAGTTTGAAGCAGCAGCTCTCTTTAAAGCAATTATCCATCTTTCAAAATCATCTGCAGTCTCTGCAAAGAAGGACATCTTTCTATTAGGAAAATGAACCAAAAGCTCGTTTGTTCTCGGACCGGGCCCCACCCCCGAATCTAGAACTGATATAGTCCAGGTGGGAGGTTCAGATGGGCTCCTGTGATTGCTTAGTTGTGAGCCTTGTAACCTGAGGTACCTCGGTATAGGTTGGCGAAGTTTTCGACCTTCTTTTACTAACCATCCTTCAACTTTGGCGCTCGCAGTAACCTCCTCGGTGTACCGGTAATATGCTTCAAAGTTCCCTACCATGAAAGATGACAAGTGAGAAGACAGAGAAACGGATTAGAGAACAGATGAGAAACTAACAATGATGCCAAAGGGTTAAACCGCCCCTCCTGTACGCGAGGAGGGCTTTTCAAATTGCGGTTGGAATGTTGCTCGTGAATGCGAGCAGAACTTACAGCTATTACTTGTTCTAACAAAGGACAACTGAAACTAAAGCGTCGTGAGCATTTACGTGATAATAAATTTCTATGATGCAGTAAGAAAAGTGCGCGGCAATGAACGAGAGCACGAGAACTACAATCCAAACGAAGAGCGCAAGTATAAGAAGTACGACAAGGAGCGTATTCTACTGCATCCCGTCGTTGCTTTCTCTTGTTTGGAGACCAGTAGGGGTGTAGGATGGGTCTTAAGTTGAGAAATATTTCGCTTAGCTATGGAACAAAGTATGATCCTCCGGTCGTGCGCAGCCTTTCCACTGAAAGCTTCCAGTGGGGTATACCTTGGTATCAAAGGTACCAATGCCAATCGAAGGATAGCATCCGTTTCAACGGACAAGCATCCGCTTCTGCCATCAAAAACACACTTCGAGGTAGAGATTTCAACTCGTGACTATTGTAAGTCGAAGTGCGAGTGCTCGCCTGCAGAGATGAACCAGAAATGAAGAAGTGGAATAGACGTGCCGACCGGCCTGCATGTTGAACACACGACATACCAAGAAGACCACGTGTACGAACTTGGTTGGAGGAAGAAGAGTACAACCCCATTGAGCTTATACCACAAGAGCATCAAAATGGTCTTCAAAAAGCGCCCCACGTTTGTATCTCTGTGTCCACACTTTTTGGCGCCAACTGCACGTTTCGCGCGAATAAAGAGTCCCAGTTGGCCCCTTTTCCCGCGATTCTGCAGAGCGATCCCATACTGCTGAGTGCCTGAGGTCGCGCCCTATCTACACACGCGCTTACCCGAACGTATGTTTCGGAGCCGTTTTCGGGCACTGCCTCCGTGCCCTTAAATGGCCGCCCTCTTGCCCCCGGCGCCACAACCAGCCCTTCTGCTTGAGAAGCAACCAGTCTTCTCTCCTTCCTCATCGCACTTATGACGTCCACGCCGCAACAAACGGCCATTGCATTGCGAAGAGCGCTTCAAAATTGCGACTCGCGTGGTCTTAAGAGCATCATCTCCAACCTTCCTTCCGCTCTTCTCCTCTCCGATGACCCTGGACAGATAGCACAATGTCTTGAACACGTCCGCGTTGTGGCGGATGTTCTTGCCGATGCATGTGATTTCAATACCGCTTTCGAGGCAGCCATTTACGCCCGTTCATTGCTTATCCAAGCCAAGATGCTACCGTGGGCTGTTTCTGTTTTAGAGTCTTTTGCATTTGATGAAAGAATTGCCAGTCGGGTCGCTCTGGCGCTAGCCCATGTAGGCATTGGGGCTGAAGCGCGCGGTGAAATCGGCAAAGCTGGTGCTGTAGACCAAATCGCTATCGTTTGGAAAGCTCATCCAACAAGCATTCCTATCGTCCAGGCTCTCATATCGCTTTGTACCGGCCATATTGATAATATATCTCGCCTCATGAGACGTCGCGGTATTTCAACAGCTATCAAAGTCCTCCGCAGTTCACAGAGTGCAACAAATGTGCAGCTTGCAGAGCAAGTTATGATTCTGGTTGGCCTTTGCACTATATGCATTCCTGATAATGTCAAGGAGGGATCTTCGCTCGTTCCGGCTATTCTGCATGCCTTGAACTCTAGTGGAAAACGAAAACCAGTAGCTGTTGCGAGGCACGCCTTAATTGCAATTGCAAACATGGCTGATTGTTGGGTCAAAGAACGCGCTGGATATGAGCTTGGCGACATTGAGAGGCTGGTACAACTCGTGATCACGTCTTGGAAATCGGCCCGAACTTGTAAGGATATGGCCCTGGCCGCTACGTGGGCTCTATCCGCTCTCTACAGCCATGACACCGATGTTCAGATACACGTTAAGCGTAGAGGACAAGAGTTCTCTGATGTTGTCAGCGGATGGAAGACGCATTCCAGGACAGCGGCTCTATTGACCATAATCTTTGATGCAACAAAGGGACTTGGTAAGCAAAGCGACCAGTTCAATTCAGAAGACGAAAAGATGATTATTACGCGCCCTCAGCGGTTGAACAGAACAAGGCGGCGCCGTTCTTCTGTAGGCTATGATGCAGATGGTAGCTGTGGAGATCAAGATGCTCCGGAACGGAGCCTTAGCCGTAGCACCAAGCCGAGAAAGCTTACCGTCAGACCGAATGTCATCGCTGATAAAACGCCTATCCGCTTTGCTACTCGGGAAGAACGGAATGAAGAGAGAGAAATTTTGAATAAGAGTCCTGGCCGTCGCACTGGAGCAAGAAGGCTTGCTGTCAGAAAGCATGCCATCAACAGAAAATTGCCTGGCCGCCACGCAGCCCGGATAGAGCAGACTCCAGAGATTTACGATTCTGATTCAGACTTGGATAGCTTGCATAATCAGGCAGAGCCTCACCAGGTCATGGAAGAAACATCAAGTGAAGTCCAAACCATCGTTGTGGACTCGGATTCGGATACTGTACCCAGTTGTCCGCCCAGATCGCCTGAATGTTCCGTTCCTTTGAATGATATGGAGGCCGTAGGTCAAAAACCACGGCGAAAGAGAAGAAGAATCACTTCAAACGGTGACGAGAGCGCTGCCTCACCCCAACCGAGTGAGGAAGTCGTTTTTGTGAAATCAGCCACAAACGACCACCTTGTGTACGGAGGTACGGACGTAAGAAGATCAACTCGAATGAAGAAGCCGAACTCCAAGTACATCCGGAGCCCCAAACGAGAAGGAACCCGTCGATTACGCGGGAGAAGGCCACCAACTACTCGTTCATCAAACCCTCCCTCAATTCTTCCACCGCTAGTGTCATTACCATCTGTGGTTCCACAGCACCAATTATTCGAGATGATAGATGTAAAGCTTAAGTAGATTTAATGATATAGATCACAGAGAGAATAAAATGGCTCGTGTAACACTTGATCCTCAACGTCACTGAAACCAATGAGATTTGTTAATGGAATTAAGGAAAACCTATTCGCACGCATCACAAGTCGAAGTTCCGTCAAAGCATGGCTTCACTTCGATTGTCTTGAGAACTTCGCTACAAGTTCTTCGCGTCGGATGGTTTATGTTCGAGCACGCTTAATGCCAACGTAAGGTGTACTATCTGAAAAGGCTTCCAGTATTTCTCGACCCAGACCACCAGGATCCTGTCTCATAAGGTTCTGGAAAGACTCCGATTTGATTACTTCTTTGAAACTTTGCACTATGTAGGTTATACAGAAGTTCTTCAAGTTAGAAGTGTTGTGCGTGTCAGCCACCTGGCAAATGAATGCGGCGTTCTGCGCAGTAACCCCTTGCTCAACCTTCTCAGCACATTTGCTCTTCAGACCCTCCATTCGGAACATATCTGCGGCTTTCAAAAGCTCAAGAGCCATTTGTCCATTGGTAATCCGAACATCGCCAGAATACAAGTATTCCATGACGCCGAGAAATACATCGTAGGATACATCAGGTATTGGAATATCTGTAGCAGAAGTTTCTCGCATGCTGGATTCAAACATACTTCTGAAATACTCGGAACGGGCATACAAAATGCACCGGTGTGCATGTATCGTTTTGCCTTCAACAACGAACTTGACATCGGAGAACATCTCGTTGTCTAGCAGGGTCTTGGTTGAGCAGCATGTTTGGCATGACTGCATTGAGTACCCCGTGGGCGAAGAAACACCACGAAGCTCGACGAGATCATTGTAGAAGCGCTGCTTTGATCTGTCCGTGCCTCCAAATACAAATACAGAGCACTTTGAATCGCTTGTCTGCACTGCAACAGCTGCATGCAGTTGTCTCGGTTTTGGAGGAATCCCAGAGGTTCGCAGCAAGAACCAACGATTGGATTCAAACGCGTATCTGAAAACAACATAGTTCAGTCCAGAGCTGCGCGTATCGACAGGTGAACAATCAAGCGGGGCTTGCGAAGTGTTGTTCTGTGTCAAGAACGGGGCAATGGTCACAATGTGAGGTGTGCTGGCATGCGTATTCGAAGGAATTATACCCACTGGCGAGGAGTGGTTCGATGTACTTGTAGGCATACTATGCCTTGCATTGCGAGGTCGCACTTTTCCTCCCAAGATGTACATACTATTACCACAAACAACGGCTTTATGTCCCTGTAGTGCTTGCGGAGCTGACTCGTCAATCTTGAAATTACTCCATGTAAAGGAAGTTAGATCAAGCGCATGAATGTCGGTGAGGGCATAGTTGTCACCGTCCTTGTACTGGAAACCTCCGACAACAAACATTTTATCCTTGTAAAGAACTGCTGAGTGTTTGCAGCGACGATTTGGTGCGCCTTGCCGCGAAGAAAACGGACAGGACCACTTGCGCGTGGTGAAGTCATATACGAATGTATCATTAAGTTTCTTCTTGCCGTCGTACCCGCCAAAGACAATCATACGGTGGCGGTGGACAACAGCAGTATGCTCGGCTCGCGCAACTGGAACTTGCATTCGTACAGTGGACGGAACGGGCTCGTAAACGGCGTATGGACAGCGGTCTGGATTTCCTGACACAAAGATCCACTTCTTTTCGCTGATAGAGAACTCCCAGAGATCGGACAGGACATGATCATCGCGATCAAACCCGCCGTACAGGAAGAGAGAGCGACTGTAGACAACAAGGGAAGCATGACGACGTTCTCGTGGAACGACTCTTGCGTGTATGCGGGGGTCGCCACCCGGGTGAAGACAGCGCCACTTTTTGGTTTGTGTGGAGTATTCGTGCAGTGAATTAAAATGATGAGCGTCTCCAATGAGAACTTCTTGAATTTCGTTGGACTCGTGCAGTTCTTCTACGGCTCCATACTCGCAGTAGCCTCCGAAGAGATAAATCTTGTCATCCAACGTTGCGAGAGAATGTCCTGCCCTTGCACATGGGATAGGATCATCGATAGACTCCTTTACGACCCACTCTGGCCTTGCGTCAGTTGGAGGGGGTGGGTTTCGATTAGAGCAGTCAGCGTCGTTGCCATTCCGAAGCGTCGGCTCGCTGTGGCGTTGCATGACGGACGATAGAGGCTGTCAGCAAATAGAAACGAATCGATAAGCGGGGAAACGGGGCAGATAGCTGCGCCCACAGAAGATAAAGAAACGGAGTTACAGAGGTGGAGGTGGTTGACGTGGATGAACGAAACGGTTTGGAGCACGAAACGAAGAGGAGATTGGGCGAGACGGGCAGAAAGGGTGGCGAAAACGGTGGACTGGATGGAACGAGCTGTGGGAGGTGAGATGAAGGCGGAGTGGGTGAAAATTGGACGTCCGCCGGGCCGCAGGTGTGAGTGAGTGCTGGAGCAACGGCGACGACGGGAGGTATATAATCGTTCGTACTGTTTGGTACAAGTGAGCTGCTTTTCGGGGGCGGTGCGTGTCGTGCTGGCTGCGGGTTGGTGAGGGCTGTGTAGTTGCGCACAGCCACAAGTGGCAAAGTTGGTGCAACAGTCACGCTCGGCTGCGCCGTTTGTGTAGACAGCTCCATTTCTTTTCATTTGGCGGGCAAATCAACTGTCAGAAACAGATATGCGCTGCTACAATTGGGCAATATCAGCAGTGCTCCGTTTCTGAGTTCCAATCTCACTCGCAAGACTCAAAAAGCTGCAGAGTTCCTTGTCACGTGTCTTGCTCTCTACGTTGGCGGAGGCAACTGCTTGCTCCCTCTCAAGCAAAGGGGAACTGCCTTCATTCCCAGTCTTCTCTCTTCAGTCAAAACAGCATCGCACTTCTTCGTTACATGCAAGACGGTACAACGCGAAGGCCAAGAAACAGCACTAGTATCATGGACGTTGCGTTGCTTGGTGCAGGGTTGTCCGGCCCGACCAACAGAAAACGTTGCTAGAATCGTTTTCCGGACGGGTGACGCAATAACTTTCTCGCCAGAGCTGTCTTTGTAACCTACCCTCTGCACAGAAAGAGCGCAATTGCTCAGCGGCGATCCAACGTGCAAATAGCCATATGCCCCTGACAATACGCTAACCGCCCATTGCGCCACGCTCTACGGTTCAAGCTTCTTGGAGCAATTCGCGCACTGAGAGGTCTGCTATCGCGGCGATATCCAAGAAGGAACGCAGCCGATCGTGGCAAGTCACTCTAAGCCTCAAACGTGGCGTATCTCACAGAAACGGGTGCCTCAAAGCGCGTATCATCTTTAATCGTTGTGTTTACACTAGCGTCCTCTCGCAGTCGATTTGCCGTCGTCAAAGCACAAGCGCGCCTAGTTCATTCTTCGAATCAAAGTGTTAATGAGCTCTTCTCGGTTACCAGCATCACCACCTTCAGTAAAGTGAATAAGCTTCGACTTCTTAGAATATCCACCACGAGGTGAAGACAACTTGAACGGCCACAAGAAGTTATTGGCCTCCTTGAAATGCGGTCCACATGTGAAGATCTCATGTACAAGATCTTCCATACAAATGATATCGTGCTTTCCAAGTACCTGTTCAATGATCCTGTTATCCGACAATGGGGTACGGGACCAAGCTCCAGGTTTGCCAATCTTCGCAAAGCCTCTCTTGTAGATGAGCTCCTTGACGCTCTTCAAGTTGGGGTATCCATAAGTGATGTACGGCTCCACCCTCTGCAACATACGAATGGTGGCATAGTTAAGTTTGACAAATACGCCATTCTGAATTTGACGAAGACGTAGCAATTGCAGAATCTTCTTTTCCTTAGGAGGCATGGCGTTAATGCCCCTGATACGAATGACAAAAGCAACCTTGGCACCTTCGGGGACGTAGAACTTGCCCTCCTTGCGTGCGGAACGCTTCGCATCAATTAAGGCACGCTCGGCCTGCTTGTATTCGGCGACATAGGTCTCAGCTCTTTTGAAAGCCTCCTTCTTAGCTTCACGACGAGCCTTCTTGGCGGCGCGGGCTGCTATGAGGCGATCTCCGGCGACGCGCTCCTGGGTGCGACGCTTCTTCAATATGCTCTCTGGCACGGGAACACTTTGTTTCGGGAGATTTGCGGAAGATTCGAACGCAGGTTAGCAAGGAATTGATTTTGAGTGCTCGCTCGCATTGAAAGTGATCGCTAACCGAGCGAGCGGGATCACGCGCTTGAGACGCTGACGGAGTCGAGTTTTGATGGCACTGGAGGGGGACGCGGGCTCAGGGCGCTAGAGAGGGCGGATCGGAGTGTACTTACTTCTCTGGCTTGGGCACCATTGTGGGATGAGTGGGAGAACACGGGTGGCGGAAGGCGCGACGGTCGATGGCTCGGCTGCTGGACAGTGCACGACGGTGGTGGGCGTCACGGGCGACAATGTGCCGACGTCGCGCATTGCGCAGTCGCCGTCGACCGCACTCCGGCTTTCACAGATCTGATCTTTTTGGCGCACATCAGATCTATGTTGTTTTTCAGAAAAGAAGTACTTTTTTTCGAAAACCGGTCAGAAATCTTTCGTCGTTCCCAAATCGTTTCATTTCAGCTTTGGCACTCAGACCCAACATTTCTCAAACGGCAAATGCACATGTTGGGACCAATGCATATAAAGCTTCGTTTCGAAGAGACACCTACTTGGACAGATGGCTGGATACGTGCGGAAGACTTGCTCCACATTGGGTATGACGTTGCCCTCCATTCTACGAAGAGGAGACCTATAAAGCAATAGTTGATCCGAGTAAGAGGCTTTAACTTTCCACAGGAACTGTGTGATGGGACCTCGTTGAAGCGCTTTTGGAGGCAATTTGAACGCGCGTGTGGTACTCTTTAACAGAAGCAACACAATGGAATGAGGCTCGCCACCGCAATCTCATGTTATGCCCCTTCACACACAATATTATGGATTGTTCTCCTTGGAATTAGCAGGGGTGTCTAAGAAGACATTTAAGTCGCTTGGGACTTTCTGCGTTCTACGAATGCAGCTGAAGATTCGCGGCCGTGTCAAGAGGAATTATGGCACTTCACGATCACATACCTTTGACCTTATTGTGCTGCTTTGTTCGATGATGTATCTATTCTATATTTGAAACAACACCCCGGAGAACTCCATTTCCCGTACGGCGTCAAGACTGAACACTGACTGTTTCCTGGAAACAAGTGTTGGATTTTTGCGACGTGAAGGTATTGTTTGGTTCCTATGTTCTATGTCAAGAAATCAACCAATACAAACAGATGCTTCAAAAAGTAGATGCGAAATGAAATTGGAATCAGAGGGTTCGCTGACCACTAGCTGTGATTGTAGCACCCGCGTCAAGGAACCCAAGAAAAGGAGAAAGATTAGAACAGACGCGTTTTCCAAGCCGTGTTGGGGTAGTGAAAACCGCGAATTATACAACAGTATATGATACTCCATGGCACTTCCTACTGCGAGTTGGAGAATTCGTGGGTCTGGTAAGGCTGTTGGAGAGTGTGTAATGGGTTGTCGTGCGTCTCAACACCTGCGGAATCTACGGCGTAAACTCGAATCCTAGGATTGAAGAAAGTTCAGAACCAAAATGGATCTGCTACGATATGGGGTATTAATGCGATTGACCAGTTTAGGTAGCGCCGTTCGAATGATTTTTGTTGCTGTCACTATCACTAACTAGGCCTGATTTGAAGTATACGAGGGTGTGCTATCGTATGCACAACACTCTCAGTGGACCTAAAGTCATTTCGAAGAACAGGCCTCTTGACCAAGTTTATTAAAGCTATCGCCTGGGTAATTCAGACAATCTGGATCAGGGTTCATGCAGTTGATTGGCAGTGAATACTGAATCTAGTAGAAGAGATAAATATAGTACCAGGGGTAAGGGTTATATGGATAACCCTTCACCCCTGTAGCCTTTGTAGGTTCTCTGGGGCTCATGAAATCTCATTACGATATCAGAGAAAGCTATGTTCTAAAATTAAAAGGGTTGTCCTTAATATCCTTCTACAGTTCCTTCTTCCGGTCAGAAGGCCAGAGGCTGTTTAACGAGCTTCTTAACTCCATTCGTTACTTCGCGTTTACCAAGTCTTCACATCGAGCCGTATCTGTAACAACTTCCCAGCGCGATTCGGAGTGGTTACATTCCTTCTCAATTCCTCTTTTCTCGTGGACCACACTGAACTATTGCGGGATTTTCGCTTTCTATGGAGTGTTTAGATGGAGGCTTAATACCACTCTAGGTAAAAAGCCTTTGCCATCATTAATTCTCCCTTTTTGGCCCCGATGTTTGTCTAGAAGCTTGTGCTGCATGATCTGCTCAGCAAGTCTCTTGGGGTTTGTGGCATGCATGCAATGAAGATTGATTGTGAACCGTTCAGGTTCTCAACAGAGCAGAGGTCACAGATCAGGTTGTAGCAAACTACGCGAGTTGTTCGTCGATGGAAAGGTGAGGTTCGATGCCTCGATTTACTGAGAGGCGATATTCTTGGGGCTAAAATGCCACTACCGTGTTCCCTAATTGGGGACTGCAAGTATTTGATAAGATACTTACGCTATTGTAACCTACAACTAGGGTTTAAGTAGCCTTTTTGGGTTCCGTCCAACGCTATACAGCCGGAAACGGCTACACTCCCCTCTTTCAAAGAGCGATTTGCAAACGAGGGTCGCGAACCAGGTCGCATGGAGTGTTTTTATGCTTAAACAAGCGCTGTAGCATAACAAGGACATC
Source organism: Gracilariopsis chorda (assembly GCA_003194525.1). Taxonomy (NCBI): domain Eukaryota; phylum Rhodophyta; class Florideophyceae; order Gracilariales; family Gracilariaceae; genus Gracilariopsis; species Gracilariopsis chorda. Next base: position 141,968 of record NBIV01000175.1, read on the forward strand.
TTCGTATATACTCGCCGGTGGTTCCAAAGTGTCTTCCTTTGTGTTTAGTCTTTTTCATTGCACTTGAACCATGAGCCCTTTTTTGTTGTTTACCAGTTTCATTAAACGTTTGACTGGCATTCCAGTTAACGACGCTATGAAGTGCAAAATTATACCCTCTGTGTCCAACAAGCTGTCGTGATAGTATTTGAGGCGAGACCCATGAATGTCTTCCGTTAGGGCACTGCGTAAATTTTCCACCTGAAAAACGTAACTTCATAGAGCTTTTTGGATGCTGCGAGGACTGCGCCATCGCAGTTCGAGTTTCTCCGGTGCATGAAAATTGCTGCCTGCCACCAAGACATAATCAACTTCAACAAAGTTCGGGAGAGTGCCTCTTGACGCCTTTAACTTTGATGACTTTCGGTTCTTCCGGACTGCGTTTTTTATCAGAGTTTGAAGCTCTGCGCAAGCATCTTGTAAAGCCTTGATGTTAAGGCAACGCTCCTGGGTGACCTCCAAAACTTTCAGAGCCTTACGAGTGGAGGAACGGAAGAACGAGGAGATGGGCGGAGACGGCTCCATGCCAAGAAAAGCGATTACCGGTGCGATGTTCAATCGGTGCGAAGAGGCAGATTTGTTGAGGATGCTCGCTATCACGGGTAGCAAATCTGTCCATTCCTTGAAATCCATTTGTGGTTCGGATTTCAATGCTCTAAAGGTTCGAATAAATTCCTTCCCTAAACGCTCCACTGCTCTTTTGCTGCACGGAGTGTATGGAAGTGTGAAATGATGCGGCAAACGTAGAAATTTGCAGTGTAAGCGTACAGTTTCGTTGCGGAATTGAGCAGGTCCGTCGGAAATGAGACCCTTTGGTGTGACAAAAGCTGCGCACCAATCGAAGATCGCCTGAGCCGCGTTTTCAGCAGCGCTACTTGAAAACGAATACAACCACTGGTATTTGGAATGGTCGTCGCAGAGCGTGAGAATGTATTTCTCGCCGCCTCTGCTCGGTCGAATCTCCAGAAAGTCGAATTGTAGGAGATCATTGGGTGCAATGCCGTGTACTGCCGGTCCAAAAGGACGTGGTATTTTCTCTCCACCGGTAGTACAAATGCAGTGAATGAAAGCGTGGATGAATGCACGGATGTCTACTGTTAGAGTAGTACATGTGAATTGTTTCCGTAGCGTGTTTGGGGTTGGGATTCTGCCTCGGTGCCCGGATGGTCCAGTGTGCGCGATGATGCACAGTCGTAACTGAAGATCTTCAGCATTGTCAGGGATCCATACAGCGCCGTCCTGAACTTTCCACAATCCGTCGTACATCTGTAGGCCCTCAGGACGATTTGATTTGTTCTCTGACTTCACTGCAATTATTTATTCAGGCTTCGGCCATGAGAAATTCTCGGCGGAGCTTGATGGGAGAATATGAATTTGCACCAATCGGCGGACCGTTGGAGTGCAGCCCAGCGAGTGAGAAGATCGGCCCACACGTTGTCAGTGCCTTTGACATGTAAGCAAGTGTAGTTGTAGGCACTAAGCCTCACTGCCCATCGCAGGACTTTTCAAACGGACGGGAGGCTGAGATCAGGAATGATGGAAAGAGGGTCGAAAAGTGTAATGCAATGCCCGGAAGCGGGAGTGCACCGAAAGACGTTCGGGATCTTTCCTCGTTAGAGGTGAGCCCAGTTGGGTAGAATACTCCCAGGAGTGGCACTACTATGTCGGGTTGTAAGGCCGAGGCGATCCGTCGCGACTTGCGCAGGGAGTTTGAGGCAAGAATAGGGTATCCGCAGGAGCGGTGTATGGGGGTGGTCGTCCTCTAGAGAGGTGAGGTTTCCACGTTAGTGGCACTCGCGAACACGAGCCGTGGTTAGCGGGAAAGCCACCCCATAAAGGGAAAATAAGGGAGAGCTGAGTCACGAGTGTCGTGACGAAGAGTAACGGCAGTGCCGGTAAAATAAACCTTATACAAGGCGAACACCAAGACAGCTGGAATAACAATCCGAATACTCGGGTCCTTTAGATAGGCAAGGGGGTTAGACTTCCCGTATGCGACGGTGCTTCCCTCCAAAGAGGAGTAGAGAACACGCGAAGGCGGTCAGGTCTAGAGCCAATTCCCCAGGTTGGGGTTCCTTCTTGGGGAAGGTTTACTGGTGCAACGGCAACCCGCCGGCGCACTAAGTACTAACCATTCCAGAAATGGGTGTAAAAATAATAAATAGAATTAACTAAATTACTCCACTTTGGTGGTTCATGCCCACTGCTGTGGCCAACCGCCAATTGACTCTTCCGTGTCCCACGTGTCAAATCCACTATTAGTGGTCTTAGTTCATGCAATGACTACACTACCGAAACATTCGGGAAATCAACTAAGTACCAAGAATCCGTCTCTGAGGGCATTGCACATCATATCCCCCTCCTTAGTTGGGAAAGCAACGGCGAACAAGGGCGAATCCCAGCGAAAAATGGGCGACAAAAGTCCAAATCCCTCCGGGTCACCTGGTCAAGCCTCTGCCTCAGAGAAACAACCTCCTGCAAAATCAGCAAACCAGCCTTCCACAAGTGCACGCTTCTCCTCTTCCTGCTCAACTCAGTCAGATCACGCCCTTTCAAAGGGGACTATGAACAACAACAACAACCAGCCTCCAAGACCGACTCCAGTCGGGAACTTCACAACCGGTTTCTGGTCGGTACCATTGCCACAAGGGAGGCGAGCTCCGGCACAGCCGGCCAACATTGGTGCAGCGTCCCAGCATGGGTTCCAACTTCCACCAGCGGTGGCTCCTTCCGGACTGATCCTGGTGGCGACTTGGCCTTCTTATAACGCCCTTGTAGGGTTAGATCCGATGAATTGGAGTCACGCCTCTCGGTTCCGGCTTGCGCCGTGGTTCCATCCCCTCGCTGCCCTCAACGAGGATTTGGTTAAGGCCTATGCGGATGGTTCCGGTACTTTACCGGGGGATCTACCCAGCCTCGTCACATCGTCTTGGGACTGGTGCCATCGAGTTGCCATCCCGGTCCACCATATCCGAAGAAACTCGGGAGAATCCGCGATTGCGGCTCATGCGGCGCTGGTGCGGATTGCATATCAACGGCAGAGCTGGGCGCCTTTCGAATTCTCGGTGCCTACCGGCTTTGGCTTCGACGTCAGCCTATTCCGCACGCGCGGTGAAATTGGTTACGGCGAACGCCTGGCCAGCCTCGATACCCTCGCGTGGAGGAACTTTCCCGCTGCGCGGCAAGAAGCCCTGTGTTGGGAACAAACGATACTTTGGGCTGAATTCCGGTACCTTTCTCGGCAGTTCCGGTCCAACTTCCTCCAAGACTTCATCCGTTATGAACGGCGCTGGCAATCCCGATTCGGGTACTTTGTCCCGTATCAAAACGTGGAGATTGAGCGGATTGCTCCGCCTCACCGATACGGTCAGTATGTCGCGCTACCCGAGTGGTGGAGGTTCCTTGAAGCCTGCCGGGGTTACTACGTTGATCTCCTACTGGCACTCAAGTACCTCGGTTCCTTTTTGATTTAGGATCCCCGGTCGGGGCTTTGGTCGGTAGTTGTGACGGGGTGGGCTGCCCGCACTGCGGCGGTTGTCCTCGCTGAGGTTTATGAACAGCATCGACTGTGGTTCATCCAACCGCGTGTGCGGGCTGCTATTCGCAATCTGGACCTCAGCGTCCCCCTTGGGGGTATTGCCAACAATGACGAAGTATTCCAATGACTTGGTTTGATCGACAGTATTGACTGGCGCGAGGTCCCGCTGGAACAGAGCGGTCGGCTTGACGGCGGCGGTGGCGGTACCGGTGGTCCGGGTCTGGGTAGAAACACAGCCCTTGCGGGGGATTTCATCTACTTCGATCCCTGGGAGTTCCGGGAGATTTCCTCCGAGGAGGCGAGGGAACTCCGCGACGCACCGTGGCACTTGCCGGACGACCACCCGATTGGGTACGTCGATTACGACGATTACTACCGTGCGTATAGCAGGGATGACCCGATGGTCGATAACGAACCCGAAGAGCCGGGGGACATGGAAGTAGACGTTGCCGACATGGTCGTAGACGTATCCCCCGAGGGGGTGCATCTGGTTCCCAGTCCTCCGACGGCGAGCGCCTGACCTTCACTCCCCAGCGGGGGTACAGTCACTGAAAGCGATATCATTGCCCGCTTCCTCCGCGGAGCGGGTTTAAGCACTGCCGAGGTTTCGGGTGACTTCACCGCGATGGCGGATGCCTTGGCTTACCGCCTGGCGGGTGGTCACGCTCCAGACGATGGGGAGGGGTCGAACCTCTAATCCAGTATCCCGGTCTCTTTCCCTGGCTTAGCCAGTAATGTAGCTTAGCATCACACAGGAGCGCGAGGCTCCTGAGTAAATTTTCCCGTTTAGAACGGCGTTTTCTCTTTCATTCCCGTCCTTGACGGAGTCCATACAAAAGGGGGTGTACTCCTTCTTTCTTACCTTCCCCGGCTTCGCGGCGTTTTTATCCCACTTGGGCGTTGCACAGCGTAGCTGTATTTGCGGTACCCGCGCTGCGGTGATATTGGGCCACCTTCGAACGAAGGAGGTGTTCGATGGGTCCCATGGTGTCCCAGCTTCGGTCATATCCGTACCAACGGACTCGGTATCTTAGAATGCCTTCCTGATTCTAGGTGTGCCCGACGATTCGGTCAATCACAAACTCTTGTTTGTATACCTACCGGCCTTGCCATGCTTTGGTGACCTCTCTTGTCAGGGGTTGCCTGATGCACTGGATATTTCCCCTCAGGGGTGCGTCAGGATGCAACGTGCCGGCTTCGCTCGGAGGATGCGGCACAGAGTGCGGAATACTATCCCTCAAGAGGGTGTCCTCGTAAAACGGTTGCCGCGTACTGCGGTAATTGGGTCGTACCGCTAGCTTGCGGGGGTCCTCCGTCCTATGTTGATGGTATTCCGGTCGCACCGCGAGCTTGCGGGCATATTGCCGCTTTGACGGAGTTGTGGAGGTCACTACCTGGTGGGGCTTTCCGCGTCGCGCGGTGATTGGTGCAGGGCGCACAATCTCCGTGGGTTCACGTGACTCCTACGGCATGTGGCTCTGAACTGCCTCCTTGCGTTCCGCCTCCCCTGGCTTGGGCCTTACACTGTCCGATTGAGCCGTGCACTTCTGTGTTGGCCCCCGGTATCCGGCGGTTACTTCTGGTGCTCCGGTGTGTTCCCTCAAACTGCCTGGTGGGGCATGGACAGCTGGCACCGTGGACACCCTGTTCGGGGACTCTGCCTCTAATTGAGGTGTGATGTCAGCCTCAAGAGGTGCATCATCCGGGACGACCGGTTTAACCCTGGGGACGACGCCAGATTTTTCTGAGAAGCTCGGTATATCACCACGATTGCGCGGAGACTTTGGCACTTCTATCTCCAAAGTTCGGACAACATTCCCGTTATGAACGGTTCTCAAGTCCGGGGCTGTAGATACAGGGACTAGAGTTGCAAGATGTGCATTCCCGCCTTCCTCCCTCAAGAGGGTCTTTTCAATTTCAAGCGTTGCTGGATTTTCAAGGCGTTCGTTGCCTGCTACCAACAGTGTGGATGGTGCTGAGGAATCCGTTTTGGCGGGAAATTCTGTCGACGACGGTTCTGCGACTACACCCTGGTGAGGGGTCTGCGAAACGATATCGCTATCCTGATTCAGGGAATTGCCCTGGTTCATGGGTACGGACTGCGATTTCGGTCCACTCTCCCGTATCATACGGTGTAACTGCGTCGTTCTGGAACCGTGTGTGGGGGATTGCGAGGATTCATCGACCTTCCGTGTTTCACGGCTCAAATCCCGTTGCAACGGTGATAAATTTCCAGCGTGGCGATAGTTTTCCTCCCCCTCCTTAGACGGAGCAAGGAGCGTAATAGTAGGATATCCCGCATGGCGGGTGTATATGCGCGCCAAAGGGGCAGTAGTGTTAGGAGTTGAAAAAGGTCCGTTTGGACCTGAACAATCCGGCCGAGCCGGAGGCTCCGACAAAGTCGGTGAATCTGAGAGGCCCCGAGTATGGTGTGGTAGAGTAGTCGGTCTATTTAGTCCCGGGGTTATCGGCGTCGCCGAGTCCGTAGAGACGGGTTTCCCTGTTTCCAGGACGACCTCAGACGAGGGGGAAGGGGCAGGTACAACACGATCGCGGGAAATCTGCTCGTGTGCCTTGCCCATTTCCACTACGACAGTGTCGGAGATAATGTATACCACTTTGAACGGTCCATCCACCACAGGCGAAAGCTTGTGACGCTTCTCCCATTCCAGGTTATAATATTCCTTACGTATAAACACGTAGGTATTAGCCCGTATGCGGGGAGCATTTTCTCGTAAACGAGCGTCGAAATCCCTCTTGTACGCCGCTTGCGCGCGTTCCATAGACTTCCGCGCTGCCGGGACCAGTTTAGTAAGCCATTGCGCCCATTCCTGGCGGTAGCGACCCACAGATGGGAAATTGTCCAAGGTGGCTTGGGATTCTAACGCCACAGGCGGGGGTGAACGAGATAGAACCAATTCGAACGGTGACACTGCGGTAGTCCGGTGAACTTGTGTATTGTATGCAAATGTTAAAGCATCTGCATACAAGTCCCAAGTTTTGGGGTGATCAGCAACGCAGGAATGGAGAGAGGCCAACAAAGTCCGGTTGAACCGTTCGACTTGGCCATTACACTGGGAATGGTAGGTAGTCATGAACAAGTCTTTCACGTCCAGGATGCGACAAACATCCTGGAAGAACTTGGACGCGAACTGCCGTCCGTTATCGGAGAGCACCTCCACAGGAGGACCGTAGACAAAAATCCAGTGCGCTACCAGAGCCTGGGCCATCGTGAAAGCGGTTATCCTCCGAAGAGATACAGTTCGAACAAGCTTTGAAAAGCGATCGGTGATCACAAGTAAGAAGTTGTTGCCTCTCTTTGTAGTGAGGAGAGGTCCGAGAATATCGATTGCGATAAACTCGAGTGGCGCCCTAGCAGGGAATAACTTCATTTTCTTCGCGTTCCTGCGGAGCTTCACCCGGATCTTCGAGCATTTGGTACAAAACCACATAGTTGCGTAGCAATCAATCGCCATGGCGGGCCAGTAAAAAGCCCTTCGCAGGGTGAGGTAGAGCTTCCTCCCACCTACGTGGCCCCCGAGCTTCGCATAGTGCGAGAGATGTAACACCCGCGACTGCAGGGAATGAGGTACCACAATCTGTGGTCGAGCTTCGACCAACCGAACGAGGTAGCCTTTATCGTTCACCTTGAACGGGAGGTCTTCGCCACCGTTTAAACGGGCACGAATCCTCATACAGAAGGGGCCACCGAATTGTTCTCGGATCAATTCCTCCGGTGAAACCCGTACAAAACTTCCCGGTAAGGGGTGCTCAGGGGTCTTGCGGGAGGCGAGTAATTTGTCAAAGTCAGCATCTTCATCCCAGTCTTCTGGCCATTCCTCGAACTTCCACCGCGGTTCATACGGTTCTTCAGCCATGAAGCATGGAATGTCGTTATCCTCCATTGGGAGTGCTTCCCCATTTGTGGTTACACGCGACAAAGCGTCGGCCTGGGTGTTGAGCGCTCCCTTTTTATATAATAATTGGAAGCCACATTCCGCAAGGCGGAGTCTCCAGCGCATAAGGCGGCCCGAAGGATCGGATATGTTCATTAACCACCTCAACGAGGAATAATACGTGTATACGGTAAACTGAACTCCCATAAGATAGGGGCGTAGGGTGGAAAGCGCCCACACGACGGCGAAACACTCTTTCTCCGACACAGAGTAATTCCGCTCGTGGACATTGAGCGAGCGTGACCAATAACCAATTGGCCTTCGGTCCCCCTCTGGCGTAGTTTGGAAAAGAGCCCAACCAACTTGGTAGTCACTCGAGTCCGTGTCCACGGAGTACGGGAGTCCCAGTTTGGGTAAAGATAAGATAGTTGCTGACTTGACAGCCTGCTTTAAGGAGTTAAACGCTTCCGATTGCTCGGGCGTGAATTTTCCCCATTGTGGGAGATTTCCTTTGCGTAACATCGCGTTCAACAGTGCCGCGATATCCGAAAAGTTCGGAATAAACCGTCAGTAGACGTTGACCAGCCCTAAAAAGGAGCGGAGTTCCGTTTGAGTGCGGGGTTCCTTAGCCTCAACGAGGGACTTGACTCGAGCCTTCTCGATCATTAAACGTCCCGGACAGATGATATGTCCCAGATAATTGACAGTATCTGTGAAGAACTCGCACTTCCTCAACTTGAGAGTAATTCCCGCATCGCGGAGCACGGTCAGAAAGTCCCTGACATGGGTGAGATGTTCGTCCAAATTATTGGAGAAGATGATAATATCATCCAGGTAGACCAGGCAGCTCCGCCACTTGAAGCGGTTCAATAGATTATCTATTGCACGCTGAAAGGTAGCGGGAGCGTTGGTCAAACCAAACGGCATCCGCTTAAAGCGGTACGATCCTGCCTGGCAGGTGAACGCGGTCTTATCGCAATCCTCCTGTCTAACAGGGACCTGCCAATAACCCCAATTGGCGTCCAAAGCCGTGAACACGGTAATGTCTCCCAGGGATTCGATGCACTCGTCCATACGAGGGATGGGATATTTTTCTCTAACAGTCACGACATTGAGCTGGCGCTAGTCGAGACAAAACCTCCAGGTTCCGTCGGTCTTCAAAACCAGTACAACTGGGGATGCCCAGGGTGATTGAGCGGGCTCTATCACACCTGCGCGGAGCATTATGTCCACTTAGGACTGCTCCTCTTCCCGGGCGTTCGGTCCTGCCCTGTAAGAGGGTTGTGCCATCGGAAGTGCACCCGGTAACAAATCTATCCGGTGTTCCGTAGCATTAATCTCGCCGAGCGAGCCATCCCAAATCGTGGTAAATTCCTGTAGCATTGCAAGAAGTTTGTCGCGGTGTGACTCTGGCACATGGCCGAGGTCTATATCTTCGAGTGTCTTTATGGGGTCCACTCGGTCAAAACGTGCTGTAACATTGTCCTGTGATACAACTGTGGTCGTCGGTTCCGAGTTACTCGGGGTTTTCGACGTTAAACAACGGTTTCCTCTCCCTCCTTTGACGATAGTTCGTCAGTGGTGGGGGTGGCTTTCTCAGAAGAGACGGAAATTCCGAGAACATCGGCTGTCGTCATCTTCGTCGGGAGCATCCCAAGGGGGTGTGGAGTGACGCTTCCAATTACTTGGTTCTTTATCAGATAATGGGGGCGTTGGCCAAGATTGGCAACGAGTATCCGGAAAGGAGAATCTGGGATAACGCGAACAATATTCGCCAGCGCCAGCTGGTATTTCTCGTATAACGAGGACAGAGGTTGAATAACCCGAAGACCGTGTTGACGGCAATGGACTGGCATCCAGATTTGGGACTCAGGCGGTATAGAAGCCGAGGCTGCGACTCGAAGTTTGATGGACTCGCGAGACGCGGGCCGTGGTTCCTGCGCAGCAGGTAGTGGGACTTGCTTCTGCAAAGCACGCTTCAGCGAGCGACGGACGATCGGGACTGACGATCCGTCGTCGAGTTCCACACGCCTAAGGCGGGGCCTGACTGCGTCGACAAATCTGTCGCAGTAATCACATCCCAGTATGATTGGAGCGGCCAATGACCGACAAACAATAAAGACGAGCTTCACCACGAAGGTGCCCAACCGCACGACTAAGTCGACGGTACGCACCGTTTTTAACGGATTGTTGTTCGCATCTGCGACATCGGGAACCGTTTCAGAATGGATACGAGACCGCACCTGCGGGGATAGCAATGATTCCACCATGTTCTTGGGGCCGCCAGTGGTATTCGAGTATTTGCTGACCAAAAAACCAGGGGCAATGGTAGTCCGAGTTCCATTTTTCACATCTGGTCTAGATACTCTTTACTAAAAACGGGGATAGAACGATGTTCATCTTAATCACGTCTAAGAGATGCTAATTGTTGGATTGTTGAAGGCCCTAAGTGTTTCAATGTTACAATATCTACAAACTGCCTGTGCGTGGCTTTTGGTGGTATTGACTGCTAGAATGCTGATTCGAAGTGCAACTGGAGCTTTCAAGTCATACTATCGGGCACGGCAGCTGTGATATACCACCCCTTTGACCGTGAGAGCTCTGTAGTAGGGTAGCCACAGTAACAATCGTAGGAGATGGGCGCTGCCTTGTGGGCAACTATCGTATACGCCGAAAAAGTCGGAGGTCACACGGGCACGAGTTGGGGTACACGAAGGCGATAAGAGAAACGTCACGGTCACGAAACTCCGGTTTTAGTACGGTAGGTGGCAGAGAGCGGGATTCCACACGTAGCGTTATAGTGCTGCAAATTACAGACAAAGACACACGCGAGGGAACAGAAACAACAAAACAGTCCTTGAGCAATGCTGCAAACCCGCTAGGCCGATAATTCTCCGTGAAGACAGGGCTCTATGACCTTTTTGTCAGAAGGATCCTCTGAGATGACGGCAATGGGTGCTTGTCTCCATTACTGAGTGAGCCGCCGGCAGCAGCCGCACTAAGTAGGGTAGTGGGAATTCCCAATATAAAATATCCAAAAAATATCTGAAATTTGGGCACAAGCCCGCCGTACACGTGGGGCTGTCCATAACCAGTGTCTATTACGAATCCACCTGTGAAGGGTTCTTCTCATAAACGGCTCAACCGTCGCATGACTACAGTGCCAATTTATGAGTGGCTCCCCCCACCACTTACCCATTTTCAGCGATCTGAACCGTCAGTAGACGTAATGCTACAGCAGCCAGAAGGAACTGTACAGGATTTTACACCCTTATCATTCTACGACAAAAACGCTGTTGAGTGGAGAACAGTCAATGCAATGCTGCAATTGATGCGCAGAAAAGGGTTTCTTTCTACATATCATCAAAGCTCCGAAAAGCTTTAGAACGTTCTAGAACAACGTATCGAGAAGTTGAATGATGAAAAGATTCAAAACCTCATCATGGATGTTCAGAGCTATGGAGAGAAAAGCGCTGAATTGCACACCCCGAATATGTTTCCGGACATACTGGGCCCAATTTCAGATGCTGATATTACTGAGAATTTCAATGGAAAATGGTTCAGAGGGTTGTGGACGAAAATGCGGGGGTTGTGGACGAAAATGCGGGGGTTGCGAACTGCAGATTTCGTAATGGCTGCACAACAGGCGTCTAGCACTCATTCAGTATTTAAGACGAGCAAAGACTCCCGATAGGTGTTTAAAGATCGCTAAAACATCCTCAAACAACTGATGACGTCTCTTACCGTGGCAGAGCATGCAGCGATTGCCAATAATGATATGGAAGGTGAGGAACATGCGAGGAGAAGATGGGGGTGGGTTCTGCGGGCTTCTCGATACCTAATGACACCTCTTGCTGATGAATGTCGAATCGCAGACGGCGTCATAAGACATGCAGCGAAGACTAGAATACTTTCAGCTCTCAATTTGAAAGGGTTACGATATTCAGAACTAAGTCTACAATGCCCTACTGGAATAGAAGACAATTGTTCTCGAATTTTATTCTTTTACTATGACTACAGTATGCCTTCATACTTTTCGGTCATGATAGATCTCATGAATCATATCTGGACAAGAGGTACAGACGATCGTCGCAGAAGCTCACTGTTTCATGTCACAGTTTTGAAAATGAAGTGCATCCTCCCCCCTGGTTCACTGGGCAAAGACGTAGACATCTGAATCCGTTGCATTTACATATCGAAGATCCCTCCCATGTGATCCTGCAGAAGTACGGGGAGAAATCTTGGCGTAATGTTGCTCGCAACAGCGACAGTGGAACCAGATTGACCGGCGACGAAGTGGTGTATACTGAAGTGTGGCTGCACATGATTTATCACAAGAGAATGATTTGGATGTTGACAGATATCTTTATGGTGGCTGTTTCTGCACACCAGCTAATGGCATGGGAGAGATGCCACATAATTTGGTGCCAGAACTGGGAATGAGGGGTGATAACTTTGAAATCCCACGAGATGGCGAGGTCATGATTGCCAAGAACCCTGAAACGAAACAGCACAAGGAAGAGAAAACTGTAAAGCCGAAACTTGGATCGAGCAGTAGGTGTGAAAACTGCTTGAAAGATGTGGGAGGTAACGAAACCCCAGCATTGCAAGCAGATTAATTGCGTGCGATGCACATTGATGATACCATGGATGAAACAGAAAACGGAAACATCGGAAATCTTGAAGGTGAAAGGCATTTGTGCATCCCAAGAACCCGTGTGTTGAAGTTCTCTAGACTGTGTGGGTTGGAACTTTCAAGTGCAACTTTGACACACGGAGAGTCTGAGACAAGATGTATTGCATCATTCAAAGCGCTTATTGTGCCAACGCTAGAAAGCAGTGGTTAGAATAGGTGGGATGACTTCGGGGAAGGACAGAGATCAAGGCATTGTAGCTCTGTGGTCGTTTCTAAGGATACAGACGTCACAGTGATTCTGGCCTTAGCGTTTTGTATGCGCAGACGAAAGGTCGAACATGTGCTTGTAAATCGCGTAGTCGAAATGGATAATCTGTTTCTAATATCGCTCGTTATTCCATACATTCGAACATGTTAACATGCGCATATGTTGTAGCAGGCTGTGATTTTACTGCGGGAAAATTTGGAGTAACGCATGAACATTATCGTAAGGCAGCGATCAGACACCAACACGTTCTTGGAAGCATCAACAGAAATGTCCTACCAGAGGTTTTTGAAGTCATACCTCTACTAGCATATCTGGCAAAGAACGGACTTCGAAGGCTGGTAACCTCCACTCAAAAGAAATCTTGGCATTTTAGATGGAATGAAAACCAAGTCGAAGCGTAAGAGGTAAAGAGGGGGCTATCGTCTGTATTTACAAGCGAGCATAACCCTGCATGAATGGAATGGAAGTTAGATGCTAGGCGGTTTATTGCTGACGTTGCTAAGTCTACATCAGAGTTATTTCCTCCTGCTGAATATGTTCTTTTGCAGGCGAAGAGAGTTATATTCGTGGTGTTCCAGTACTGAGCAAAGGCTCACAGTGAGAATTTTTCCGCAGACAACGTAAAAGACTGCGACGAAATTAATGGTTTCGATAAGAATGGTCACGTAATGTTGGAAAGAGCGGAAGACAGGAGGTCATTAGCCAAAATAACGACGGAGCTAGCTGCGAAATGCGCTTGTAAAGGCAAGTGCAGCAATAGAAAAGGTTCCTGTGTGAAACGTGGGGAGAAATGCTTGGGATATTCATGGGACTCTGACAAATGCGAAAAAAAAGTAATCGCGACACAAGTTCACGATACCGTATACGTATTGCAAGAGGAACAAATGGAGACCATCGAAGATGTTGGAGGTGGAACAATGATGAATGTGTACAATTCGCAAGATGAAATTGAAGGAGAAGCAGCCCACCTACTTGGTACTATTGCAATGAATGGCCGTGTCGAATTCGAAATTAGTGCAGTGGATCAAATTTGCGACGAGGACAATGATTTATTACACCTCATCGCAAGGAATGAAGTAGTTGGAGAAGAAAATGCGATAGATTTCCTCGATGCGAAATGACCACTTTCGCAGCCTCTATGTTCTTCCAGTATGTTACAACTCACCATAAAGAATTTAGAAGCTGTTTACTGAAACAAATACGAGTAGCACTAAACCATGTTTTCCACACACCTATAAATTGCAGCACCACCCCACTCAACGCTTCTCCTTCAAATTGTTCACGAATGCAGAGAGTAAACACTCCGATTTTCGAAGATCACGTGAAAAGGCCTTCGGAAAGGCGGAAAAGTCAACAAAAACATTTGAAGAGTTCTTACATGAACTTGAAATCCAGCACAGGTAGAGCAGTTTCACTTCTTGTGGAGGCGCATACTTTTCTAACTGTGCCCTATTTCACCAGATGAACAAACCCATTTCAAGAAAAGCATTGATACGTGGTGCTTCGCTGTGCGCAAAATACCATTCTCGATTTCGAAATGGGAGACATCCAGGCAGGATACGTACTGGCATGATACCATTTGACCATAACTTCATCGTCCAATGGAGCACTTTTCGCTTTTTTGAGAGAGGTAGTAAGACGCAAGGGCAATAAAGAGATTCATTTCTAACCCTGACATCGAACGTTTCAAGTAATTCTAGCAACAAACTCGTTTCAAATGGAATATTTCGACTAGCACCCTCTATTTTATGCTCGGGTTCATTCCAGGACCAATCGCACCAAAACAGGAATCATCGCTGTCTTGGCTGCAGTTCCCTAGCAACACACCACTCTCATTCAAAGAGTAAGCAAACAACCTGACAGTAACATAAGATGTAATGAACCATAACGAATACAAATCGGGACTCATTGCTAGAGCCTCTCCCTTCATTCTCGACGCATGTTTTCTGCAATACGCCTTGAAAAGCTCAGAGATAAACGATGTTTCTTTTGTACTGTTAAACGTTTGGTTCCAATGCGCAGTACAGGGGGGTCTCATGAATAGCGCACCTTTTTTAGTGCACTGACGAGATAGCGCACATAAAGGGGGCTTGTCACATATGTTGCCACGTGTACACGTATATCCCTTTGGCAAGGCAGAACACGCTGGTCATGTTCGGAGAGGTGCAAGCCGCGATCAAACTCAACTCGTCGCACAAATCAGCCATGGACATCACCTCCACAACCCCAAAGCTTCACGGCACACGCTTAACTCTCTCGCAGAAAGCTAAAGTAGTGCGACGTCTCAAACAGGGCGCCAGTCATTCACAGCTACAAAACGATTTCGTTTGCTCGCGAAGGACGATCTGCTAGACCAAGGCACAACGTGAGACCATTGAGAATGCCCTGCACACACCAAACAACGCATCCCGAAAGTCTTTCCACCTGCCAAGATTCCTAAATATTGCACAACGTCTCTATGAGTTTGTTCACATTGCTCGATCGGCTAAGTTGCCAATCTCTGCAGCCACATTACAATGCAAAGCAATTGATATCAGGGACAGCCTCATCGAATCGTTACAGACTGAAAAAGAGAAGGAAGAATTGGTTTCTTTCCAAGCTTCAAACAATTGGGTGCTGGGATTTTCGAGGCGGCACGCCATGAGGTCTATTCGCCTGCATGGCGAGGCTTGGAGCGTACCGCTCAGTATCGTCGCAACGGGCATAAGCAGGTTAAGAAAACAACTCAATGATTTTGACGCGGATTGTATCTTCAATATGGACGAGACCGGCCTTTTCTTCAAGCTGTTTCCGAAGAGAACGTACGTCCTGGCAAGTGAAGACCGGAAACGCTTGCGGGCAACCAAGGACATGAAGGCCAAAGCACGCCTATCCGTCTATGTGTGCTCGGATTCTGCCGGATTACACAAAGTGCCGCTGGCTATCATTGGAGCCGCCAGAAATCCTCGTTGCTTCCGAAAAGGAGAACCCGCAGTGACCTACTTCAGTCAGAAGAACGCCTGGTCAGATTCTGTAACGTATCGGAGATGGTTTCTAGAAGTGTTTATGCCCTATGTGAGAAGATATACGTCCAAGAAAGTGGCGCTTGTGATGGACAACTGTGGTCCGCACGCGACAGATGTTCTGGATGTTAATGGTCTGGTTACAATATTCACCCTCCCACCTAATTGTACCTCTCTATTTCAGCCCATGGATATGGGCGTAATAGCTACCCTGAAGGCGAAGTACAAATCCAAGCTCTTACGAAAGATATTATGTACTGTAGAGGACAGGAAGGAGTTACGAAAAGCTGCAAAGAATATGAAACCGGGTATGAAAGGCCTGGATGAAGGTCATGATCCGCATATATTGGATGTCACCGAGCTGCTTCGCTCTGCAGGGGAAAGTGTATCATCGAGGACTGTAGCGAGGTGTTGGACAAAGGCGGACATCTTGCCAAGATGCATGCAAGCTGATCTCGTTGGAGAGCACGGAAAAACAGATCGCGTAGATCACGCAGCTGGCGATGCTGAAGTGAGAGAACTCTGCACATTGTTGTCTAGTTTGAAGTTGGCTGCCTACCCTGCTTCTGATGTCGCTACCGATTTGAACGGTTTAGACACTGAAGATGCAGAGTGTGTGAGCAAATGGGTTTCTATTGAAGATGATTTAGAAGTTAAAGAAGCTATGGTTAATGACTATCTTGATTCTCTTTACGACGACAGTGGGTCACAAAAAGAGGGAGATGCAGTTAGCGGTGGTGCCTCGATTGAAGATGATGAAGAAGTCTCATCGCAGAGGGCGCCCCATGTAACTTCCATGGCTGATGTTGGACGGCCCTTCCACGACTCCGAGGAGTACTGTGAGCAGGCAGGTGTTGATGAAGCTTTGTATTACCTGCGCAAGGCGAAGGGAGTTTTGTATGACGTGTACAATAACGGAGTCAAGCGGCGTAGGCGTCAGACATTGGTTACGGAACATTTTACGGCTTCGTAAAGGATCATAATGGATCCCTGTTTAGTGCTCCTTTGATATCGCACATTCGATTTAGCGCACAATAATGCTGTTTGGCATGGGGTTGCGCTATTCATGAGTATAGACTGTAGTGAAATATCTCCGTCGCAGACCAGTAACCAGGTCCGGTCCAATAAGTATTTTTTATCTGATAAGCAGGGCCGTACTTGTGACTACTTTTTTCAGGGCTGTCGAAGTCAGTAGTCAGACACTTTTTATCCGTAGTCAGTCATTTATAGTAACAATAAAGTCATCTCTAATTGTTGCGTATCTTGCGCGCCACAACGTGTGCCAAACGCTTTAACGCCTCGGCTTGGGGATGCAGGCGGCCGCTCTGGGGCAGATGAATATCCTTGAGCTCATTTGCAACATAAACGCATATCATCTCCGTCATTTCGAGGGTACTGGACAGTAGCAACTGTGCTTGGTTGCCGTCGGTACGACTGAGATCACTAAAGAGTCGTTCTGCTGGAGCGGAGGAGGCCTGGGCGGACAATGCAGCTCTCGCGATTGTATTGAAGGGCACCGGGCTAATGAGAGCGTACCCGTAATTCGCTTAACTCCAGAAAGACATTGCTGCATACGGTTCCCTCCTTCCCAAAGTAGTAAGTGTATCACGCATACCCTTGTGAAAGAGACCGAAAACAACTTCGAGATCTTGTGAATTGGCTTCTAAAGAGTTGTCAAGCTCGGCTGCTTCGCGAACGACAGCACCGTGTAAAACTTTCATGTATGACCCGCATTCAGAGTCGTCCGTCTTGATAAAGTCTAGACAGCATTCAATAATGTCGAGAACAGCTGCGACGTGGAATAGCAAGACCCGTCTGGGGCGATGAATCTCGCGGTCAGGTTCAGTCGCTTCATCGTCAATTGGAGCCCTCATTGCTGACTCAATGTCAACTTTTTTCCAAAGATCGCCAAGGCGATGTCCCATGCGATCTGCTAGTTTGATGGCCAGGGGTTTTGGGTGCTTTTTCCACAGCCGAATCAGGCGGGCCTCGTCACGCTCACGGTCGGCATGAGTAGAGCTTGGACGACACGGCAACGCATGAACATCGAGAATAATGTCCTCTTCATCCAGTAGTGCCCCTCCAGGCGACCCTTCCCCAGCCGTAGAACTACTTGGCAGCATGTCATCCGCCATGATCAGAAGCGTCTCATAGAGCTTCCGTAGCAATTGCGGGGCACGGGACATTGTTACTTTTCGATCCGCTTTGAGTTGCCGAGTGACTCATCGTACATCAGCCAGAACCGCAATAAACTCCGCGAGAACATCCTGCTGTTCGGTGGTGAGTGAGAGAACGTCTTCTGAGCAGATCTTTAGCTGATGTACTACAGCATTGATTGTACCGATTCGACACAAATAAACGGACATGGCCGCCAATCGGGAGTGCCAACGAGTCGGTATATCATGCTTCAACCTCTGTATGCGGTCCTGAGTGTTGCCTTCACCCAGTTTCTTGAGGGAGAGCAGCTGTGCTGCTTTCTGGTGATGATTAAAATAGGTTGTCACCTTGTTACCATGCTGCAAGTACTTGCTCCACACCGTTCTGTCTTTGAAGACGTCATTCACAGCCAATGCTATAGTATGCACGACGCACCGAACGGAGCCGACGAAATTAGTGAGCAGATCCACCGCGAGGGCAGTCGCCGCTTCGTTGTCGCTTGTCGCTATGTACACACATATGTCGTCGGAGCCGACGATGGGACTCTGTTCCAGCACTTCTTCGATGACGCATCTCATTTGCTGGCCATTCTTGACGGCAGTGCTCATGTTAAAAATGGCAATCGGAACGCAGCGCATCTTCCAGTTGCTATCGATGAAATCCCAAGTCATGCCCAGAATTGGCGCTCCTAGCGCTGCGCTCCAGCCGTCCACCGTGCTCGATCACGTCTTAGCATTCGTTACAGAACGCCTCAGTATGCAGTAAATAGTGGTATACGTGTCATAAAGTACTTTGGTCACCTGATCTTTGCTGAGGAACTGCGCCCTCCCGCCGAAAACGTCGACCCGACCCTGCAACAAAGGGGAAGCCACTCGCTCGAACGGGGTTTCTGTAGCGCAGGCAAACAAAAGAAAGGCGATCGCTTGCAATACGGCGCTTGGTACATCTTGAGCGCTTCCCAAGGAATCATTTCCAACGTGTCGTGCTTCTTGGCCGGCCCGCGGGCCAAAAAAACCAGCAATGCTTGTGTTGCTGCGTCGTTGTACGGTTCGCTTTCTCTCACGTTCTATACGGGATCGAATAGTGACTTCCGTCGCGTTTGATCGTTTCAAAGTCATAAGCGCATTGTAGAGAGTGCGATGAGTTGCCCGATAGTGTTTGACAATGTTACTCGTCGAGACATTTCCGTTCATGGCTCTCTCGGCGTCGCATACTTTGCAGAAGAAGTGATATGAATTGCCGTTGTTCTCAAATGAAGAAGCAAGAGTGCTCCACAGCGAGGGATTGGTACTTGACCCACGACCACCGCCTACAGTGCGACGTTTCTTCTGTTTTTCATGCTGCTGCTGCACAAGTTCCTTTGCAGTGACTTCTCGTTCAGTTATTTCGCCGAGCTGCGCATCTGTGGATCCTCCACGTTCGTGCTGACGCTTGTTGGACATGGCGATTGTGGGGAATGGGAAGCTGTTGATCCTCACAGGAAGGGGGAGTGGGTGGAGGTGGGTTTCACAAGGACAATGGACGGATGATGGCAGTACGTAGCCGACGGTTTCGCGTGTTGCCGTTGCTGAGGGACAGGGAGGGAGCAGCGGCGACGGTGCCGACCAGCTTGGACATGCACTTAGGTTGTGACACATGTACACGTACACACATGTAAGACTAATGTGACTATCGAGTGACTTCGAAACCGGGTCGCTAGTCAGTCAGTCATTAGTCACCTAAAATTGGGTGGTAGTCAGTCAATCACATGTACGGGCCGGCTGAAAAGACAGAGTTCTTTGGAGTCGTTTGCGGCTCTTATGCAGTATGAAGTATCGCTGGCGCTGCTTTTGGTCTTCAAAACATTTTCGAAAAGGACAGCTTCTTCTTTGGAACACGAGAGGGGCTGCAAAAGACAAAGAAGAGAACCGGAGTTACTTTGCATAGAGCAGTTTATCATTCTATCATAACGAAGGCCCTGTCCATTCCAGCGCGTTTCTAGTCCATACAAGTAGGTGCCAAGGGTCATGTTGAGCTTAAAGGAAGAACTTATTTTGCAAAGAGGCAGTTGTGGCAGGTGTATAACCGTAAGAATGGTTTTGCAGAGAATGATAAATCGCACGAGGTCTTGATAGGACGTTTATGAAGTCGGGAGGAGTTACTTTGATTGAATTGACATGAACACATCCTCTTTCTTTCAGAACGATAGGGACAATGGCCGAGAAATAAGCTAAGAGACCTTCCACAGCTGCTACGCTTTGCAAAATGGAGCTTCAAAGATGGAGAGGAGCGATCAGAGATTGAATGCAGCGCCAGGTAACATGTGCCACAGTAGACCCCAAACTCGGGGAATTTGAATGGCTCGACGCGTTGTGCGTAATGCATATTTCTGTAATCGGGCTAAATGAGAGGTTTGCAAATGGACTCTTTCGTTATGTGGATTGGGCGTTAAATAGAACCGGAGCAGTTCACATATCTGATATTTGAACTTTCCCGAAAAATATTGAAGGGCTCCCGTGAGGTATGCAAATTTACACAAGCATCTCCCTGGTGAAGTACTAACGTTAAGAGGTAGCGTACAGAAGGGCCTTTTTTCTGAGAAAGGGCTTAAGTTGAGAGGGGTTTCCCAAGAGAATACTTGCCAGAAAGGTAGTTGATGAGGAGAAAACTCTGCTTTGAGTTTTTACAACTAGCCAAATTTTGGTTTTGTAAAAATTTTCTTTCCAGTACAGACCGACACTAAGGCAAAAAACAGAGTATTTTCCAACTGTCAATTTCAAGAGCTGGGTTTCGGGAGATCCAAAGTTGGCAAACATTAACCCTTTTTAGCTTCAATGAAGTGGTCGCAATCTTTAATGTGAAGTTTTCAATATCAAAAGGTTTTGAGTCCTCCGTTCAGAAGAATGAATAGTTTATAGGTTGTAAAAAGAACCATTTGAGTTGTAAGTAACGTTTACTGTGTAGCTGTCGGCTTTTTTCCAATTTATGGACCAAGCTCTCTTGGCTTTGGATTGTGTTAAAACAAATCAAGACTGTCCGTTATGGTAACACTACCGCAAATAATAAGTGAGTTTTGCCACAGTCTGCACTATTGCGGCTCATACTAACAATAGTCAGTTCCACTATGCCAAAACAGAACACATGTTTCAAGAGACGATAGGAAGTCTAAGCTTTGTCTTTGTCTCTAAGCCCTGCTTTGTGTACCATCCATACCAAAAGCTGTACAAAATTTTACATTCTTTTTAACGTCTTGAATGTGTTCCAAGTTAAGCCCGTCTGATCGCTACCCTTACCGACTTAGGCAGCACAGCAACAATTACAATACTACTGTGTACTGCATTAAAAAATCAGTAAGGGCCATAGAGACAAGGGATTAAAAACGCCTCAATAAGTGAAAGGGATGCCTGTGTCCGAAAAACGTCACTTGCCATTGCTGCACATCTTTTTTCTTTTTGCTTTGTTGTTCGGAGAGAGCACGTCACTGACAGCGCAGTGGGGCCGAGCGAGAAAAGCTTCTTCATCGACACCTGAGCGGGTGAGACTGACAATAGAGGGGAACGAACTTCGTTCGTATCGAGCAATTGAACAGTTTCGATAACACTACCAATCGGTTCGTCCTGCTCCGCGTTCGCTGCCACGTCAGCGCATATTCATTTTCGGAGCAAAGTGAAACCAGTGCCGCAACAGGCTATGAGATCCGCTTGCCAGAGATTACCTCCTGAGGGAGAAGATGAATGTCTATATTACGCCAGCGTGTATCATAGCCATCAGTATAATAGAATGGCCAAAAATCTAGACTTTATCAGGAGGCCGAATTCCGAGGGCGTCTTCACACATTACTCACGGCTTGTGTGCATATGTGTACCTGTGGTTAGTTATTAACGCCTTATTCTTGACTAACTATTTTGCTACATGAAGTGGACTACATCACAAGTCGACATTCTTCCAAAAATGGCAGTCAAAAGCTTCCAAAACTGAGCAAGAATAGGATGCACAGTGGTTTTGTCAAAATAGTCACTCTCCGTTTTAGGAAAATAGTCACTCTCCGTTTTGGGAAAATAGTCACTCTCCGTTTTGGGAAAATAGTCAGTCTCAAGTATGCCCTTCGTAGTTACATTGTGAAGGATGCTGCAGTTCCGACAAGTGTCATGAGAATTTCCACACATGTTATGAGGGCACTACCAGAGGTCAAAATACCGATGGAATAGACACTAACTGGCGTACATGTGCAGTTTACAACCACCAAAGCAATAACTAATCGTTTTAACCGGCTCCACTAGACTGTGCAAGATAATCGCGCTTCTGCGTGAATTGATTGTCGGAAAAGTGCGCAAAGGAAGGAAGAAGAAGATATCATATTTATTCCAGTGAATGAAGGAGTCGAAAACTTTAGTGTACCTGTGTATCCATTTCCCGCTGCATAGCGCTGGACGGAACCCAAAAAGGCTACTTAAACCCTAGTTGTAGGTTACACTAGCGTAGGTATCTTATCAAATGCCTGCAGTTTCGAATTGGGTAACATGGTAGTGGCATTTAAGCCGCAATAACATCGCCTCTCATTAAATCGAGGCATCGAACCTCACCTTTCTATCGAGGAACAACTCGCGTAGTTCGCCACAGTGATCACTGGATTTACTACAACAGTTCGACGTTTAATTTCCTACGTTTGGTCGCGATGTCTGACACGCAGTCAACCGTTGAACGAGGCCACCACACGGATGAATCCTCACCGGAAATCACATACCAGGAACCTTCTTTTGTTTCTACTTCCATCAATCATCCACGACTGGTGCGCAAAGATTCCACCTCAATCAGAAAATTTTTTGGACTTTATGATCAGTATCGCAAGTAAGTCACCGCTTGCGCTCTACAACTCTCTGTAGTAGACTCTACGACGACAGAACCAGTCGGACCGGTGAATCTCACGCAATTTCTTGATCCGGAGTGGCTAGAGTCTATCGTTGACCTCAATCTCATACCGGATCTTTCCGATTCTGACATGGTTACTGATGATGTGCTGCGCACATTTTTGGAACAGCGATAGCAGACGAAGCGGTAAGCGGACATCTATTTCGCTTTCGGCTCTGGAAGTGCTCATTGAGAAAGAAATTCGAATGGACATGTCCGACACGTCCACATTAATGCGGATGGATAATCTATTCGTGTCCTATTTGTCGCTTTTAAGACGACATGGACTGAAACGGGTCACGACATCCCGCCGCAAAACAGCAATTGGCCACATCATTTCTGCCGTCAAGCCGAAATATATACGCATAAAGCTCGAATCAAACATTGAATTCTCTCACATGGAACTAAACAAAGATTTCAACCGTTTCTTCAAACACGCCATGGCCATGTCTCGATCTTTTGACGACCTTGATAATGGACCCACCTCCCGCGGCTCTAGCTCTCGCTCTTGTAAAGAAGGAAAAAGCTCATCGTCGGAGAGAACGGCTGAAAACTCCATATCAAGCAGGGCAAACAGTGAGCCACGCAAATCACGTTCACACGGCAGGCCTCCTCCCCCGTGCCCCCACTCACCGTGCAAGAAGAAGACATTACGTCACTGGATCGATGACTGTGCTTTATGTACTGATGAGGAGAACCACGAATAAAAGGCTGAGTTTGAGGAGAAGTAGGCCACTGATGGACTTTCGAAATCCACACGCAGCCAGAAAATTAAGCAAAGGTCCAGCGAGAATAAGGGCACAGTGAAAAGAATGCAGCCTTCGAAAGCCTCCCACCCAGCCCCGTCCTGCGCCATCACCATATCGGACGGCCAAACCTCCTTGGATGGTACGGGACGTTGTGACGACGGCAGCGACGACAGCATCTTGTCACCGAGTCTCGCTGAGAAGGCAGCACTAAAACGCATTGGAAGAACTGCTGCCATCAAAACCACTCACCTCTCTTTCGCGCTGAAATCTGGTCCCAACCGGCAAAGCTTCGCATTTTCTAGGACATGAACAGCACCGCGCACAGTCCTGCATCTTTCTTTAGGCAGTCTGGCTTTGGTCAACATCACGTACTTGTTTGCGGATAATGACCTTGCATGCGAGGAACTACTCATCGGCTGCCCTGTTCTACGCCATCTTCGTGTAGACACGGAAACGTTACTGGACAAAAATTGGTTTGCCTTAAATGATGCAGACTGTTCAGATGTAGGAAACCCTATAGTCGGTCGAGGTGAAGGTTACACTAGTAGGTTAATGACCACCAGACTACACAAACATTCAAGCACCACAACTGCAATTCCCATCAAACCACCGCAACCAAACCGTCCGAGAGTCCACTATCACGCATAAAAGCATTTCCTGGACCCATTCCCAGATTCCTCGCTTCTTGACCCTCTCGACAGCGACCAGCACGACGAAATCAAGTCAGCTGTCAACGAAATTGTGGAGAACGCGCGACACTCTGGCATGACCGACGGTCAGGTGACCAAACTGCGCAGCGCTCTGGAGGACAACATGGACATCTTCCGAGTCTCTCTCTAGCACGATCACCGGAAAAATCCAGAACACTAAGGACAGAGTTATCTCCAGAAGCCAAACTAGTCCACGTCAGGCTTCGCTACTACTCGCAGGAGCAGCAAAAGTTTCTATAACTCTTTGTCGAGGATCTCCTTCGAACCGGAATGGCCTACCCAAACCCAACACCTCCATGGGTCAGTGCCCCCTTGATTTTGCCGAAATCTGGCCCAGCTCGTTTCCGATTCACTTTCGACCTACGTCCAGTGAACAAGTACACCATCAAGCATCAAATCTCCATGCCAACCATTGAGCAGGAGCTGTTGAAACTCGCACACTCTAAATTCTTCGCCACGTTTGATCTATCTCACGGATATTGGCAGTTCCCCCTCCACGTAAACTCTCAGGCGCTACGGTGTTTCATAACACCCTAGGGAATTTCTTCCCCCACGCGAGTCCTTCATGGCACAACCAATGCCCCAACTCACCTTCAATCAGTCCTCGCTGAGATATTTCCAAAGGAACTACGTCACTCCTTCGTGTACTGGCTTGATGGCATTCTACTACACAGCAGAACAGTGGAAGGACTCCTTCAACAAATTCGGAAGCTTTTCCAGGTCTGCAAGGAACTCTCAATCCGTCCCCACCCAAAAAGGTGTATTCTGTTTTCAACTTCAATCAGGTGGTGCGGAAGAATTATCTCCGCATCAGGAGTACGGTATGATCCACGACAACTAAATGGTCAGCTAGCAATGGAACCTCCGACCAATGGAGGCCACCTGCAGCAATTCCTGTGTGCACTGCAGTGGGTTAGGATGAGCATCCCCAACTTCTCCAAGATCATACTACCGTTGAAAAACTTTTTGAAAAAGGTGCAAAAGAAAGCTGGAAAGCGCACAAAGACTTCTGTGGCAAAATGTAGATCTTGCGGCCCTTGGTTGGTCCGAACTAGAAACCCAGGCATTCCGAGCTTGCAAAGAGGCACTTGCCCACAGCGTCACACTCGCACACAGGAAGGAGAATCAGAGACTCGTTATATACACAGACGCTTCCGACAACCTATGGTCTGGCATCATAACTCAAGTTCCGTTCTCCGACCTCACCAAACCACCCGAAAAACAGCAGCACAGTCCTCTACCATTCTGTTCAGGTTTCTTTAACACCACCCAACTGGGTTGGTCTGTCTTGGAGAAGGAAGCGTTTGCCATACTGTCTACGTTGGAATGGATGCATTGGATTGTAGCCACCTCAACCCGATTTGAACTCTACACCGATCAAAACAATTTCATATTCCTTTTTGAAGTGCAATGCCCTCAGAGAGGGATTCTTGGTACTTGGTTGATTTCCCGAATGTCTCGGTAATGTAGTCATTTCATGAACTACGACCACTAATAGTAGATTTGACACGTGGGACACGGAAGAGTCAATTGGCGGTTGGCCACAGTACTGGGCATGAACCACCAAAGTGGAGTAGTTTAGTTAATTCTATTTATTATTTTTACACCCATATCTGGGATGGTTAGTACTTAGTGCGCCGGCGGGTTGGCGTTGCACCAGTAAAACCTCCCCAAAAAGGGACCCCAACCTGGGGAATTGGCTCTAGACCTGACCGCTTTCGCGTGTTCTCTACTCCTCTTTGGAGGGAAGCACCGTTGCATACGGGAAGTCTAACCCCCTTGCCTATCTAAAGGACCCAAGTATTCGGATTGTTATTCCAGCTGTCTTGGTGTTCGCCTTGTATAAGGTTTATTTACCGGCACTGCAGTTAGTCTTCGTCACGACACTCGTGACTCAGCTCCCCCTTACTTTACCTTTATAGGGTGGCTTTCCCGCTACCCACGGCTCGTGCTCGCGCGTGCCACTAACGTGGAAACCTCACCTCTCTAGAGGACGACCACCCCCATACATCGCTCCTGCAGATACCCGATTCTTGCCTCAACCTCCC
This sequence comes from Gracilariopsis chorda, assembly GCA_003194525.1. NCBI lineage: Eukaryota > Rhodophyta > Florideophyceae > Gracilariales > Gracilariaceae > Gracilariopsis > Gracilariopsis chorda. The sequence continues at coordinate 167,898 of NBIV01000175.1, forward strand.
TGCACAAGTCGCAATGGGTGGCCTCGGCCTTAAAACCCGACATAGTCGTGCCACTCTTGGGAGGGCTCTACCCAACTGGGCTCACCTCAAACGAGGAAAGATCCCGAACATCTTTCGGTGCACTCCCGCTTCCGGGCATTGCATTACGAAGTGGTCTCCTGACTTAGAATCGGTTTTGGTGTTTGGTTCCCTCTTTCGAGGTTTTGTTTCTTTCGTTTGTTTTCCGGAAGTTCCGTTGTTTTCCGGTCGTAACGGTTGGCCCTCATGTCGAGGAAGCCCTCCTCTGCGGAGCCTGCGACTACGCGCAGTCGCTCCCACAATGGTGAAGATAACCCCGAAGTTCGGTTCGTTTCTCAGCTCCCGACTAGGGCTAAATCCAGCCATGCTGGGGGTGCCTCGTCTAGGACTCCAAACCCACCCCCGGAACCCCGGAACTCCACGTCGACCCTGTTATCGAATGCCGTGGATGGTGCTCATCCGGCTCCGGCCATGGCTGCCGCCGCACCTGAAACCCGTCTGACGGGCGATAAAACCCCCAGGGGAATTCCCTGGAATCTCAGGTTCACGCTTTGTGGACCGCCCACGACACCCTTGTCGGGGAAGTACAAACCCTCCGTGAGGTGGTGATGGACACCCCTACAAAGGTGGTCACAGAGGATCTCCGTATCTTACGGTCCGATTTCAACTCTATGTTAGAGAGTTTGGGGCAACCCGCCACCTTCATAGAAGGAGTTGACTCTCGATTTGATCGAGTTCGTTCCCGTCTGGAGACGTTAGAGCAGTTTATCCTCATGCATAAACCGTTCCCGGATGATCCGTAACCAGCCGCGTCACACCACGAACAGCATGCTGGAAGAAAGAAGCGCCGCTATAACCGGAAACACAACGAGATCACTCGGATTCTGATTCTACGACATCATAGGATTCATCCCGAAACGGGTCAGATGGTTCCAGTTCCTCGGACCCTGATTCGGAGGACGAGAAACGAGGCCGTTCTTCCCGCTCTAAGCGGTCATCCGCCACCCAAGGTGGAATTCGGACCCGCAGAAAAGGGGAGAAGACACCCTGGCCTCAGGGAATTCAAACCGACGAACCCGTTGTATCGGAAACTATTTTCCTACCGTTACTACCGGCTCGAAGATTCCTCTTCAGGACGTACACCCGGTGGCACAGGGAAGGTGAAAGAGTGCATAAAACGTATGCAACTCTCACTTCGTAACCAGTATTTTACTGGAGAAGAACCAATTATGGTGTTGCACTTTCTTTCCCGCTTTGTAGCGGAAGCCGATATCCTCAGAATGAACGAGGGACAAGACTATTTGGCATTACTGTATTTCTTACGGTGAGTGGCAGAGGACCAGTACACCTCTGTCAGAGGGTCATCTGGTGCCTCAGAGGGAGGAGTAACCTGCTGGCCGGAGTCGGTGCAATATTTATTGTGCACCTATGCCACCAATACCGCCATTCAGGGGGCAATCCTCGCTTTTCGAGATACTCGTCAGCTCTCAGGCGAGAGTGAAACCGATTACTCGGAGCGCCTTGAAAAGGCCTTCCACTGTTGTGGGAATGTATACCCCGCAGGGGAACGTTGTACCATGTTCATCGATGGCCTTGACCCGACAATCCGGAGTCTTGTCAATCGTTACCGCGAGGACAAGCGGGGGGTCACCTACCTCGAGCTTGTTCAACATGCTCGAGCGGAAGGGGAATCAATCCGTGCAAGAATTCCGAATCTTCGGTCTAGACCCGCCAAGGCGTTGGTGCTGGAGAGTGACAGCTCATCGCCCTCGCTTTTTGTGGGTAGAACTCCCCAACCGGAATACGACAACGTGCATTTTGCACAGGGAGATGATGGTCTATACCAACCACGGACTTACCGTCAACGACGGAGGACACGTTCGAAACGGTGCAAGACAACCCCGTATTGTACGTGGGGAACAATCGCGTTCAGCCGCCACCAGTCCCGTTCATGAACGGCCAATCCCGTTATCAACGGCCTGGATGGAATGAAACCCGCCCGGCGGTACACTTCTCCGATGCTCGGGATATTAACCGGCCCGTCGCCGTGTTGGCTCTAATTCGCCACCTTCGTTATACCCATGGCCATACATCCCCTCAGTGTCTGTGCTCACTGAAGGATATGGCCAAGATGGTGGCAAATTACGAGGCCCTCACTCCAGAGAAGAAACGTTCCGTTCCGACGGCTTCCTACCTCCGTGCTAAAACGGACTTCTCGCATGCCTTGCCAGATATCCTGTGTGCGCGGCTAGCTTCAATTAACCCGAATCGGGAAGTCGCGCAAACGTCCGACGCAACCACCGCCTATGCGGATAAAAACCCCGGCCCCCGGAACGAAGCTCTCGTGGTCGAGGATCCTGGACTACTGCCTACGGCGGGAACCTCCCAGGAATACTAACTGAGGGAGTCTCCGCTTCGGGAGAGGCGTCCTCAGAGATGAGCCTGTTGACGCCCGAGGCGTTGCCGCCTCGCTCCTTGGTGAAAATCCTTTCAAGGAAGGACACCGCAGACGCGGACTCTGCACACCTTTCTGTGCTGCGTCGCCCGTGAATAAGGAGTAAAAACCCCCGGGTCCCGGATGTATTCTTGGTCATGGTCAAGCGCAACTACAAGGTTTACGCCGACCCTGGCCTTGACACCCATTTTATGGTGAGATTTCTAACAGTCATGGACACAGGTGCAGGGATGATGTTTCTAAAGAATCCATAGAATAGGTAGAACTCTTGATACTTTAAATGAATTGAAGTGTGGAATATGTTGTTTAAGAGCAGCCAAAATTGTCGATGATATCACTATGTTCCGTTCTGGACAGAACATGAAATCCAACAGTTTGTACCAAACACGAGAGAAGAGAATTACTGAGAATATGCTTGTCGTTTGGGCTGCAGTCAAAACCGATGGACAAGCGCCTGCGAAGGCTTCTACCAATTTCTATGATAACACCCGTCACAGATTCATTTGTGCACGACAAAAGCTTAGACTCAGCCTGTGGAAATGATTCAACGGCTTCCAAATTTCTTCTTCTGCTAATTATAGCACGTTGTATCGCATCTACAGCATCTTTGATGTCTGGACACTCAGCTTTTATAATGTCAGATGTATAAATGACCATTGCAGCTCAAATGCTGAGCAATATAGCCCGGTTATTTCTGGCATGTGAGTGTACCAATATGTTTTCGATCTGGATCTACGACAAGCCTACAAAAGCAGACAACTCCTTCAGACCGTGCCCATGAAGCATTTTCTTTCAGAGTGGGTACAGACTCTGCTTGTAGAAATGAAAGAATCTGGGGAACGGTATCAACCATTCATGAACTCGGAGTTCCTCGAATAACATTTCTCCTGGGTTATTTCGTTTTGATTCCATATATGAGTTCCTCCAAATTTTGGCTATCATCTTATATGTGGGTTGATCTCCGTTGAAAATACCCTGTGCAGGTCTACCGGGTTCTCCCGGCCTCAGTATCTGCTTTATGTAACCGAAATTCTGATAATTTGTCAAAGTATTTGCAGCAATCATGCAGGATATATCAACAAAAACGACGTCCTGATCGTAAAGAGCAGGATGAGAGCTTCCACGCTCACCATGCTGCTTGAAACAAGATAAGAGCAATGCCCGAAAATTAATTCCCTTCTCTCTGTGCGAGCGTCTTTCTCCCCCGGGTACTAGATTGTGCTCATTGTTCGTGCTACCGAGTAACATATCTCTGCGTTCGGGCACGATACCGTACGCAAAGTCCATGAACTCTTCTACAATGCATGAATCCTGTTCCCTGTGCAAACAAAAAACGAATTCTGCACGAGACACAAGTACATTAGTCAGGTGTTTCCACATTTTTTTGGCGTTATTGTGCTCTGCACTGATATTGACTTTGTCATTTGATGACAACCGTCTGCGTTTCGTGGTTTGAACAATACTCTGCGTGGCTGTGCCACTAATCATGGGAAGCCTTTTCCCCGCAGCCTTGATGCTATGCAACGGAAGTATGTCGAAGCTATCCAATCGAACAGTCACCACGCGTTCAGGCAGTAAAACGTCCTCAAAAGCTCCATTACTACTTATTTATGTTCAGCTACAACACAGTTTTGAGAGGAGTATGCCCAATCATACGACGTGACGATACTGAGAGCGTGAAGTAGAGAGGTCTATGTTGTGCTGGTCTCTATAATACCAGCTATTGGACGGTTCATCTGCAATGGGCCAATAGAACGCCTTGAGTAAGAATTAACAACCTGTTCAATGACCTTCATCGCAGGTACACACAGTAAGAACTCAACTCTCCACATACTTGTCTCACCTTCATCTTTCTGAGAGCGTAAATGAGGGGCGTTATTCAATTCCTCGCAAGGCAATAGATCGGAATTGTTGTTCACAGGAAAACGATCCATGATTTTGCTCTCCTGTGCCACTGCAGTGGCTTTCCATGTAATCAGTTGCCAGTTTGGAGCCATGTCCAAGATATGAGATGCCCAAAGACGAGCAGGGATTGCACCTATCTCATCAGAAAGATTCTATGTACCATTGTGATAGTCATTATTTTTCACCTCAAATCTTTTCGCTACCTCCGCAAGCACACTCTATCTTTGCTTTGGATTCAATGGCAAATCATCTCCCAATGATAACGAGATAACGCTCTGAACTGTTTCGGACAGTGCAGTACTCATAGCGTAGCACCGATAATTTCTAGACAAGGTGTACCGATAAGCGTTCTGTGCGGCAAGATCTAAACCAATTCGACACTCAAAAGTTTTGTTGCACACATTTTGTGACGAATTGCCAGTTTGAAGACGAAGATCACGTCTCGCAGAGAAAACAGCTTGAACTGGCAAAAAGCTGGATTTTGGAATTTCTGGAAATGGTGCAACAATCATAGAATTCAGCTCAGTAGCAACAGCCAATGCAACTTCATTTCTGAGTATAGCGACAGACCTCGTCGCAGATATGTCAAGGGCAAAACGGATTGCATGAACCAAACAACAATCTACGGCACTCTGTAGACACTTTGTGTGTAAATTCGTCATCAAACCTTGCAAAGCTTTCGTAACAGTATACCGGCAAATGTAGCAGGCCTGTCTTCCACTAAAAGCAGATATATGAAGTGCACCAGCTTAGTGACTTTGAACAGAGTCTTCAAAATCATAATAGTTACCTGTACCTTCCAATGTATCCCTGCAATAACACGGAAGTGGACAAAGAATATTGTTGGAACCAGAACAACCATTACCCTTAAACATGCAACCACCGTCTTTATTCTCTTTTGATTTTTGGTCTGCCAAGAAAGCAGCGTTTAGAGAGTTCTATGTTTGATTATGTTGGAATGAACAAAATCTAGCTTCAGTTATCCAATGAAGAAGAAATCTTGCATATTTTGAAGCAATCCAGAACGCGAAAAAAGTTCTGAGTAGAATACCTCACGTGCTTCTTGACATTACATTTGAAGATGGTAAATCTGTAGATTCAGAGCTGGATTTCGTTTTCGGTTTTCCAGATTCGGTATCCACTTCAATTTCTTAGTGTTATTTAAATGATGGTAAGTATAACAGCACCCGTTTGATTTACAAGCTAGATTAATACGGCTTTCCATGCCTTAAGAGCAGCTTCAGGTTTTGTGTTCCCGTAACGCTTAGAATCTACAATGACTGAACATCCAATCTTTTTATACCTGCAGTTAGTGCACAACAAAAATAAGCCTACAATGTTGCCAGTAAACGGATTGGAATAGATAGATGTAACGATTGCAGCACGTTGTTCTAATTGCTGAGAGTTTGTAACACAACTGCAGTTGGACTCTTCCGCTCGTTCCCATTGAAGTCTTGGCAAAAGATATGTTTGATTTAATTCGATGGGTAACTTGTAACTTCTTTTTTACAGAACTCCATTGCCACAACTACCTCTCAAAGGTGCAGCTCCTAAAGGTTTGTGATAAGGCAGACAACCGGAGTAGTATCACTTCCGGCTCTGCGCAGATGCGGAAGAACAAGTGAGTCCCGAGATAGAAACACTTGAGTGCTGCTGATTATTGTGGCGGTTGACCTACGTGTACCAGCTGCGACTATCATCAGTTTACAGTGGACATGTGGCCTAGTCGTTTTGAATGTGACAGGTTATGGGCCCAGACATTCCTGGGGTACAGTGTTCGATTCTCTCCAGTCCAGCTGCCACTGCACTTGCACACGATGCTTACCATTCCCACCATTCTTCGCACTCCACCCTCGTAGTCCAGGGGCATTACCGCGGGTGATGCGCACTGTGGTGGTTGATATACGTGTACCAGCTGCGACTATCATCAGTTCACACCGGCAATGTGGCCTAGTCGTTCTGACTATGACAATCATCACCATGTACAATGGTGCAACAGAATAAGGTGAAGAGATAATGCCTGACCACATTTCAGAAGGTGTGAATTGCTGCACAAAAGACGTTATGAGTGTGAAATAGACGGATAACTAGCTCATGTCTGCGGCACGCTACTCTAAGACGACTACGAACTTTACGCGAGGTTTTGTGAGCTCGCACTGCTCGCAAGCAGCTCGCTGAGCTCTCTGCAGGACAATAAACTTCAAGCCTGCCTCACTCCGGAAAAAAGCCCTGAAGAAGAAGGGCCGGCGGGAGGATGATTACTCCCGACTACGTTTTCTGGCGCTTGGAGACGACAAGGCTCTACTATGCCCGTTTCGCACGCGTCTTCTACTACACAATAGCTCAGTTATGGGCCCAGAGCCCTTTTTGTCTACAATGCCAAATTCGCACTACATTCCAAAGTTCGAAAGCGCGTATAATGTACTTATGTGGCGTCACTATATATCTGAATGGGTTGACACAATCTGCATAGCAGCGGAAAAGGGCCTGATGAACAATAGAAAACAAGTTTCACCATACTTGGACGTCTGCTAGTCGAACAAGGTCTTTCTCCGGCGCAAAAGAGTATTGTTGAAGAAACTCAAGCAGAAGATCCAATTGACTTTCGCCAAGATGACCAAATTCAGGCCGTCCAGGAAATAGTTGACCTCATTGCCGTGGAACCTCCGATTGCTATGGTTAATCGTTTGATATCTTCGTTCAACAAATTTTCTAGATCTCGTCGTCGTAAGCAAGAAGACTTGGTTGCATTTGTGGACCGCTTCCATGGACTGGCTTCTACGCACCTTATTCATACGAGATTTGCGACCTCCAGCCATAATAAAGAAGTGTTGGGAATTACGTTAATAAATAATGCCCACCTACCCGAGAATACGCTCTGCAACACAATTCTTCAGCTTTTGTCGCAAGCTTAATCTCGTCTAGATCAAGGACAAGTGGTTGTCGACGGCATTACAGTGGGGTTTTCGGTCATCGAGAAGATTAGAGAGGTTTCCAACTTCCTTATCAGCACGTTAATTGAAATTCCCGAAGATAACGAGTCTTTGAAAACTCTTCTGCTGGATTGTCGGAGGAACATCAAAGAGATTTCCGACAGGCTAGCGCTGCAAACCGCTAGTCTTCCTACGAAGAAAGGAGACAGTAAGCCTGAACATGTCAAGGCGACCTCCAAATCCCCAACTCCAGCAGTTGTATTGCGGATGGATGACGCCGTTTCGGTTCTTTACTCTCTCTCTTTGGCGACAAAGAAGGCTTCGGCTGAGATTTCACAAAACGATATCGACGCTATGGTTCAGGAACCTGTCCAAAAAGCACTCGTGTCTTATGGAGTTGGCGCTACAAAGCCGGTAGCCCGCAACAAGCCCTTGCCCTCCAGTTACCTTCCCGGAAAGACAAATAAGAGAAATCGTTCGTCTTCTGGGGCCTCTAAGGCCAAAAGCGGGAATGTTGGTCGTTCCAAGAGACCAGACAAACGCACTCATGGATTCTGTTGGGACTGCTGTTCACGAGAACACTTCTGCAACTCGAAAGATTGCTCATTCAATGGTGGGGAGACCTAAATTGATAAGATGCATCGATGGCTATGGGAAGCACAGAAAAGAAGAAGAGTTCTGATGCGTTTTTTCGCAAGGGCTCTACGCCCTCGAGCGGCAGTCAAGCCTAGTCCTTTGGCGTGGAGCAAAGCGGTCCAATCCATGGAGGGATGACCCCAGCCCGGCTGGTCTGGTCGGAGCCCCCGAAATGTTGGGGGCTTTCAATCGGCTGTTCGTGTAGCTTCGGCACTTGGAATAACCTTCGAACTTCCCCCACTGGACCTAGAACCTTTCTACCATGGGTACGGAACCAACTGTGATGACGCCCGTATTGTGTTTGAAATTTGCGACCTTCCAGTAGTGAACGTTGAAGTTCAGCAGGCGTCGATTCCATTTTATATGGTAGATGGGGATGGTTTGTTGCTTTTAGGCAACGATCTACTGCACAAAGGCAACATACTCCGCAAAGATTGGGTTTTTATCCTTCCAAAAGGCGTACTGCCCGACTCTCAGCTAAGCCTCCACACATATAGCTCACGACTTCTAGGTGACCCTGAGGACACCATAAGAACGAGGCTATTTATAGTACCGACTTCCGACGAATCCATTGGTTCTTACTTCCATTCGTATCGAAGATTCATTGAGAATGCAACTTCTAAGGCTCTACAGGAGGAATATACAGACAGCAAAGTTTGTCGCGGGTTCGCTGTGAAGCTTCACAGCTTTACTCAACTGACCATTGATGACATTTCTGAGGTGTGCCGGCGTGCGGGCGTGTTGACCCCCGTGCTTCAACAGGCATTGAAGGCTGCTGTGGAGAAGTGTGTGGTGCAATACCACACGCGGAAAGGATCCCGCGACAGCGGCAAAGTCACCCAAGGTGTCCGAGCCTTGCTCCCTTGGTGAGGGCGGCTCAGAGGTAGAGCCCTCCGAACGTGACCGACACGAGTCGGATGTAGGGCCGAACGGTCACTTCTCGCACAGCGCACGGAGGTGTGGGGAGAATCGGATCTAGCGCTCGACGGACAGTCGATCAGTGTGCAACTCGGTGTTGCCGGTGGTCTGGTGGAGTCCGCTGTATGCTGCGGCGCGGCGAGTGGAACACACACGAATGAGGGAACGATCCGTACAACGGTATCCTCTAGGAAAAAGAAATGAGGGGTGGGGAACGAGCCGCACGGCCGGCGCAGACTCGTGACGAGCAATAGATATCCCGAGACGTCGGGGCCAAACCTGATACAGGGCGGAGTAGAAACAGTCCGTATGACGGTAAACAGAAGAAGAAACAACAAAAGAAAACAGAAAGTAGTCCGTAAGTAACGGTGGTATCACTCCTTGATGTGCAAGGGGGGTGACGGAGCCGGATCGGTAGCAGCACTCCCCTAGGTTGGAGTCGTAGCCGTATACCAACGGTCAAAGTCAGAGCCAAAACCCTTGTTGAGGTTTTCCTCCGTAGGGTCGGCGGCGAGTGCCGCCACCTAAGTACGGCCACTGTAGTGTGGATTACTAACTAAAAATAACTAATTACCCCGGGTGCACCGGGCCTGACTTCCACGTGTGCGTGTTGGCTCACTTGGCATGAGCCGTCCACTCAGGCGGTGTGCACTACACGTGTTACCCACAAGTACCCCCTTCATAGGGGCATCTCCCATATAATGGGTTAGCCCAATACACCTCATGTATTCCGTATCCCAACGGCTAACCACGCATCTTATATGTAGAGCGATTTGATTCCCTCTACCTCCGGAGGCTATTGCACCACATCTCCCCCTCCTGAGGTGAAAACACTGGAACAACTTCGGCGACTTCCATCCAAAGATGGCCATAAATAACCGAGAGGACTCGAGCGATGCAACCGACTCATCGGAGAGCCAACGCGAACTCGCGCTTGTTCCTTACCATCCTTTTCCACGCCATCCAACGACAGCTGCGAGGAGCTCCAACCAACCACAAACCAACCCGTCATCGGGTCCTTCCTCTCCGCGAATCCCGCGGTATCCGAGGCGCACTCCGACTGCTCGGGTATATGTTCCCGTGCAGTCACGGTTTCGTTTGGCTCCCTTGCCACCTCCGCTCGCGACGGGTCCACCATCGGTGGCTCCGAGTGAGGACATCCCCGCAGGCGCGGGTCAACCAAACCAATCGTTCCTCCGCGATTGGAGCGACGCACCCGGCGCGTCGATGTCTGCCGCTTCTAGTGGGTGGCCAACGTATGGCGCCTTGCGCATCCGGACTCCGGCGAGGCATTCCGAGTGGTTCGCTCGGGCTCCTTGATTCGATCCAGAGGCTGTTCGGAACACTCCGCTCATCGATTCGTATGCGGTGGACGGAATCCTACCCGGTAGGCTACCGGTGAGCGTTGTCCGGTCGTGGGACTGGTTGGCGCACGTTGCGCTCTCCACGCCACTACTGTGGTGGGCGTCAAACGAAACCGAACATCGGGCGAGAAGTGAGATGGCCCGATTGGGCTATCGCCGATACCATCGGTTGGCAAACGAAGTGCCCGTTCCGTCGATTTATGGGTTCGACGTCGCGTATTACCGTACTTACGGAGAAGCCTCCTATGGAGACCGCTTATACGGGGTGATACTAGAGTTGGGCCAGTACTCTGGAAGTGTCCAGCCGTACCAGGACCTGATTCTCTGGACACGACCGATTCTCCGGGCTGAGTTCCTGTACCTCCGCAAGAGTTCACGCGGTGAGTTCTTCGAGATGGTCCGCTTTGAGCGGAAGCAACGTTCCCGTCGGGGGCTCCTGGTACCATACCAGCACATCGAGATCGAATGCCTCTCGTCGAGGGCCTGGAATCGATACGTTCCGCTGCCTACTTTCTGGCCTGCGGTGGAAGTCCCTCGAGGGTGCAACGATGAGTTGCCTCCGTGTCTCACGTACGTGTACTCATGGTTCTTGCACAATCCGCCTCGTGGTCTCTGGAGTCTCCTAGCGACGGAGTGGACCGTCCGGGTTGCAGCCTTCCTCCTGTGGGAGGTGTACGACAAGTACCGGGTCTGGTTCATTCCAGAGTTGCTCCGCCATTCCATTCGCGGTTTGGATCTCTCCGAGGTACTCGGTTCCGTGCGTAATGCGCGAGAAGCCACCGGGTTGGTGGACGTGATCGACCAGGTCGACTGGGACACTGTACCGGCAACTCAAGCGTCGGAAGGGATCCGCCGTCGTTGGGATAAGTCTCCTGGACGGAATGTCGCTGCGGGCGATTTCGTATACTTCGACCCGTGGCAATGTGAGCAGATATCCGCTAGCGAAGCGGCTGAGCGGCGCCGTGCGGAACGGATTATCCCCAATGATCATCCAAGGGGCTTCGTGTTCGTCGAGGAAGACGAGTGTGGCGAGGAATATGAGGAAACCACTGAAGCGGGGTCACCCATGTCAGATGGCGACGGCGTGGTCGAGGAGATCGACATCACCGACAATGTTGGGGCATCCAGTGGTGCTGGTGACATTCCCTCGTGTGGGGGCGATGCTCCAGTGGCTCCTCCTTCCCCGGTGGCGGGGGGGGGGTGCGAACAACAGTAGCACCAATCCGCAAGTTGCAGTAGTCCGCCAATTCCTCGCTGGAGTTGGTGTACCCGTACCAGATACGGTAACCACCCTTGCGCAGTTGCAAGCGCTCGCCTCCGAATACTTTCGGGGAGGAGGTGGCGGTGGTAACTTTGGTGGGTACTTCTCCGGGATGGGAGGAAATCTTCCCTAACATGGGGTTTAGACTCGTGTGGTAGTCCCATGATAAAGTGGGTGCCACCTGTGAATAGGTGGTAAACTTCTCCGGCAGCCGCCGGCTTGGCATGCTTCTTCTTCTCTTCCTTCCTTCTTCTTCTTCACTCCGCCACGGGGCGGGCTTTCCGCAATAAGCGGTATGTTTCTCCGCAATTAGCGGGTTGCGCTCAATAATGTGGGTGTTACTGCACAGAATGTCTGGGTGGTCAACCCACTTGGGCATTGTCCAGCGTAGCTGGTATCGGAGTCCGCGTCCTGCGGTGGTATTGCAAGACCTTCGAGCGTGGAAGGTGCTCGATCGGTTCGGGTGTACCTTCGTTTGGAGGGTATCCGTACCAACGGACTCGGTAGACCAATTCCCCATTGGAATCGTAACCATGGCTCACGATGGTCTCAATGACAAACTCTTTGTCGTGTACTTCCCGCTGTATGGGTGGTACGCGGCTTTCCTTGGCGGAGGGCTCCGTTCCGCTGTGACTGCGGTCGGCTGTGACTGTCTTCTCCCGCTTTGGCGGTAGCGCGTCCTGTACTCCAGGTGGTTTCCGTGAGCCAGGCCACAGTGCCTTGGAGGCAGTTGTAGTGCGCTCCCTTGGTGCTACGTCCGGATTCTTCGGGTCCTCCACCTCAGAGTGGTTTTCCTGGGGCTTCCAGTCGTCCCGTACTGCGAGTTTCTTCGGCTTCGAGGGGTGTTTCCGTGTTGACGGAGGAGCTTCCGCGTCGCGCGCGCTCAGCGTGCGGTGCACGGTCACGTGCCGTGGCGGCGGTTGGCCGTTTGGCACGGGCGGTTCACTGTCAAGCTCCACGTCGCCGTGGGACGGGCCGTTATTTTCGGAATTTCCAATTTCAAACGGCGGCCGTTTTGCGACGGGGCCACGCGTTGCACTTGTGAGTTCTAGCTCCTGTGGAGGCGGTTCCCCTACGGGGGGTGACACTTGGCGCTCTGTTGGCGCGTCCAGGTGACTTGGTGAATCTCCACTCTCCGTGGCGCGTGTGCACGCTCCGTTATCACGGCTCCCGTCCGTCTTCTCGACGGTGTCGTGAGCGACTTCATCAGACAATCCCAGATCTGGGTCAGCAGTCACCGAGCGTTCTCGGGTGTTCTGCCCTTCTCTTGCCGCGATCGCGGGTTTCTCTTGAATTACTTCCGCGTTTGCGGTACGTATCCCGCCTGTGTGGGCTTCCTGCTAACATCCTTCTTCTCTGTTTCCGCCGTTTGCGGTTGTACTCCCCGCGATGGGGTAACCGGCGAATCCGTTTGCGACTGCGAAAAACTGGAAGGTGTAGCTGTCCCCTCCCCTCCTTTGCTGGAGCGACGGGTCAGAGGTAAGAATCCCCGTGAGCGGGGCGATGCGCGTGTGGATGTGGGACGGTGCCGGGGGTGCCGGGTGAGGTTCCGACGCGGTCGGCAAGTCAGCAAGGCCACGTTCCGGGTGGGGTAGAACATTACGGCGGGTAGTTTCCTCATCCGCGGTGGGGGTTTCCGTGTCGACGGGTGTGTCCTGTGCCGGAAGTTCCCGGGTAGCGGCGTTAGCTGGCCTCGGCGCGAGGACGACGCGGTCACGAGAGATACGTTCGTGCTGTCCCTTGATATCAAGGACAACCGTCGTGTCGGTAGTAGAAAAAACCCTATATGGCCCTCCGCGATCGGAGACAGCTTGTGCCGCTTCTCCTTTTCAGGGTTGTAATATTCCTTGCGGAGAAATACATAAGAGTTCTCCCCGAACTTCGGGGTCCTGTCCACTCGGGCATCGAAATTCCGCTTATAAGCGGCTTGCGCTTTAGACATCGCATTCCGTACAACGGGTAAGATCTTGGTTAACCAAGCTTTCCAGGCGTCTCTGTGGTACCGTGGTGACGGAAACTTGTCCAACGTAGCTTGGGGTTCGATTGCCACCGGTGGTGGGGTACGCGAGAGTACCAGCTCAAATGGAGCAATTCCGGTGACTCGGTGAACCTGCGTATTGTAGGCGTAGGTTACCGCGTCGGTGTAAGATCCCAATCAGTGGGGTGTTCCGCAACGAACGTTCTGAGGGCGTTCAGCATTGTGCGGTTGAAACGCTCCACCTGCCCGTTAGCTTGCGGGTGGTAGGTGGTGGGTAAACCAGTTTTTGATGTCAAGAATGCGACATACGTCCTGGAAAAACTTCGCTGAGAACTGCGATCCATTATCCGATAACAAATCAATCGGTGGTCCATAGGTGAAAACCCAATGGTTAACAAAAGCCTTCGCGACGGAGGTAGCTGAAACCTTTGGCAAGGGAACGTACGCACAAGCTTAGAGAAGCGGTCAGTAATTACCAGCAAAGTAGCGGTTGGCCCGAGGTGTTCGGACGAATTCGCCCAAGATGTCGATTGCGACAAATTCAAGGGAAGCCCTTGCGGGGAATAGGACCAACTTCTTGGAAGTGCTTGCGCAACTTGATGCGGTTCTTCGCACATGCAGAGCAACCTCGGACGGTAGCAATATGCGTCAACAGCCATAGCTGGCCAGTAGAAATCCTTGCGTAAGGTGTAGTACAGCTTTCTCCCGCCTGGGTGAGCGGATAACTTCGCATAATGCGAGAGATTCAGAGCTCGAGACTGCAGGGAGTGAGGTACCACGATCTGTGGGCGATCTCCGACAGTTCGGACGAGGTAGCCTTGGTCATTCGTGACAAAAGGGTAAGGTAGCTCCTCCGTTTAGACGGGAACGAATCTGCGTGCACAGCGGGTCTGAGTGCTGTTCCCGGACCACTTCTTCCGGAGTAATCGGTACAAAAGAACCGGGTACGGGCTCCGCAGATGATGCGGCCAGAATGGCATCGAAGATGTCGTACTCTTCCGGGTCTGAGTGGTGTCATCTTCTTCGTCTTCCAAAAGGAAAACAAGGTATCTCCAAGTCATCCACTGGTTCAGCTTTCCAGCGGCTGTTGGCAAGCGGAACGTGCGTCGGCCTGAGCGTTCAGGATACCCTTCTTGTACCGGACTTCGAAGTCAAACCCTGATAGCCGGAGTCTTCCACCGCATCAAGCGGCCAGATGGCTCCGAAATGGAGAGGAGCCAACGCAAGGCCGAGTGATCGGTGTGCACAGTGAAATGGTTTCCCATAAGGTATGGGCGAAGGGTTTGTAGGGCCCAAACTACAGCCAGACATTCCTTCTCGGGCACCGAGTAATTCCTCTCGTGAACGTTGAGGCTCCGTGACCAATAACCGATTGGTAAGCGCTCTCCACTCTCTGTGGTCTGGAACAATGTGCATCCAATCTGGACGTTGCTTGCGTCCGTGTCCACGGAATA